>RYFJ01000054.1:0-141025 GCA_003991445.1 Oryza meyeriana var. granulata | reverse complement strand
TGGCAGTTATATTACTACAATAGGTTATTGAGGAAAGGTTTATTTCTTTTAGGAAACCTGACCTCGTGTCCGGTCAGGTCTCGTTGTGTTTTCTATTTATAGATAGAAATCATATTGTGTCCTATAAGGACCATGTAACTCGGGGTTATATAACGTATGCCGGGACTTGTAATCTATCACAACAATCAAATACAAATTCGGCGGATCGCCCCCTCTGCGACGGGATCTGCTTCTTCGAGCCGGGCTGCATCGGTTTAGTCCGAACTCCTGCAGAGGGTAAGTCTCGTCACAGAAAATCCGACTCAATCGGCTAGGACTTTCCCGGTTAGGTCGCGATGATTAAGTCGGGTATATTGGTAGTGGGACTTACACGATATTTTACTTTATTCTATGGCTGCAATCAGGTTAGTTTGCTCAATAGATTGTAGGTATATCACATCACGTGTGCAAGATTGTATCTCGACTTATTGAAGCGATTTATCATCCAGTTCGTGCTGCATCGGTTAGGTCGACCTACTGACTGCTAGTGATAAGTCGATCCTGCTGAGCCGATGCTTGATGTGCAGGCGCTTTATCGGGAGTGTATAGCCGTAAGATTTCATCACGATGCATTAATATCTATCGACTCATTGAGGCATTGTTTATATTGTCGGTCTGTGCTGCAACGGTTTAGGTCATCTACTAGAACTGAGCGATAATAGCTTAGTTTATAAGCCGATGTGTTGTGGCGATGGTGTTATCGAAGTGCTTTTAGCCGATAAGTTTCCGCCGTTAAAGTGACTACATTTAATTCATTGTTTTTTATCCTGTGTTCGCTTATTTAGCAGTCGAACTGCTTATCAATTATTTATTATTTACGTTATTGCATATTTTATTATTTTGTTCTTGCTGTTTATTGTCCAAATCGGCTAAGGATAGCCATGGTTCATTCGCCGATCCCAAGCACAAGCACAAGCAGGTTCCCGGGCACCGACCCAGGTAAGGGCGGGCATGACGCCCGGGTAAGGACAGTGCATGGGCCGACAGAGGACGAAGATCTTGGGAGCCGATATGAGCAATGGGCCCGGGTGCAGGCATACCTTCATAATATACCAGTAACATAGATCATGATCAGCTAGATCTGTTTTGATTTATTCTCGCATTATACTGCTTTATTTTATCTGCTTATAGCTCGGTTTTCGAATTCTCTTCGATGATCGGCTAGCATTGATATTCATGTTTAATTATTACCTTATTGTCCTTGCTCATCGGTCCTTTAAGCCGACTATAAGGCTGACAGTGTACATCGGGCATCGGTCTTGATGAAACGAGTCTCGATCGGCTTCAGCCGATTGGCTTCATTGAGTAACATTTTCTCCTTGTCAATTACAGGTCAAATTGCTGGCAAACGCCTACGAACCTCAAACTTTAAGGCCTGCCTGGAGTGAAGCATCTCCAGCAGGCTTCGCTGTCATCGGCAGACGTCGACCAGGACCCGGCGATTTTCGGCGTCAACCACTCTTTTGGCAACGCTGGTGGGACACGAAGTTTTGGAGCGCCAACAAACATTGTTTCAAATCAAGATTTCACATGGCTGAAAAGAAGTCAAGAATGGACAACGTAATTCGGGTACCAATGGATGATCTAACTGAAGAAAACAAACAGCAGTTGAACAGACCATGAAGACAATTTCAGAGCTGTGTTTAGAATCCCTTCAGTAAATTAGACAGACAGGCCGATTTCAGAAGTCTCACAGTTCCCAAAACATAACTGTGGAGAATCGGCCGGCATACAACCTGAAGTCACCAATCAAGCCTTTCGAAGGAAGATGGTCAACGAGGCTGTGCACCACGCACTCATCAATCAGGGGGTCTTTAGTAAGATACATGTGCAACAACCTTATCAGAAGACTGTTGATGTTTTTGGTTTTCTGATTGCTCAAAGAGCCAACTCGGGGTCTGTTTTTCTCCACCGAAGAAGAGCCGGCCAAGGTATTACAATTAGCAGAGTGACCAGAAACTTGTTCCACAAAACCACCGGGGGCAACAGGATTCCCTCTGGATATCATCGATCTTTATTAGGGGGATACCAGCAGAACTATCCAGGAGAGGAGCCGATCCAGGTATTATCAAGGGGTAATCACAGACAGATCGAGCAACCAACCCGCCGATTGCAGTTAGCAGTATAAAGGAGAATGCAAGAGAGGCAGATTTGTCGGCACGGGTTTGAGGAAATAGTGGGAGCAGTTCGGTTTGTAACCCAAAGGAGCAGCGTTCAGGGGTATCGGCACCCATTCCTGAGTGGTTTGAACGGGTTCGTTGCACGATACAGGGCTCCCGGATTTTCTAAGTTTTCAGGGCAGGACAACATTACAGATGAAATGTCAGCCGATTTCTGGCGCAGTGTGGGGAAGCATCGGCTGAAGAGGCCCTAAGGGTTGTTTTTTTCCCCTATATTAATCTGGATCGGCTTTGTACATGGTTCTCTCGTTACCAGTGCAGAATTCTTTCGGGGGTTGGGCCGATCTTGAAACAGTTTCATACAATTTTCTTCGCTGGGATTCACGAGCTGAGGCTGTCAGATTTAACATAGGTTAAGCGCGACAGATGAAACAGTCGGAATAACATTCAGCGGATTCGGGATATAAGAAACCGTGGTGTTTAGTTTTTAAACTGAGCGATGGCTCTGCCGAGTTTGCTTTTCAGGGACTCTGGAGCCAATCCAGAGAAAGGTTTTTCGTCTCAAGAGTTCGAACTTTGTCGCACCTATAAAAGTATCGGCTCATGAAAGCCGGTTTCAAGAGGCGAAAGAAGGACAAGTAAAAGGAGAGTTGCTCGCGTGTTCAGGTATATTCACGGATTCAAGATGAGAGAGTCCGACGCTGAGGTTTTGGATTGGCGGAGTGGCCAAGAACAAGAAGTGGTATTATTATGGTCAAGATGTGGCAAAGAGGAACGATATGATTTCGATGTGGGTAAAGCCGATGAAGATTTTGATTTGTTGTGAGGAAAGCAATACAATTGCCGCCAAACCGTATTCCTCAGCGAAGAACTAAAAAAGAAATGTATTGAATGGCACAAGCGATATGCCCATCTAACGAGTGTAAGGGTTTTCGGCCACAAATTCAGCTGGCCGTTGACAAGGACGATTAAGTTTAAGATAAAAAGCATGAAGATAGATGGCACCGTTCCCGTAAATATGTCTAATGAAGGGGTCATCGTCCAGAACTATAGCCACGATGAACGGAAAACGTCAGAGTAAAATCAAGGCTTTACTTCATCAGGTATGATAGAGAATACTCAAGGTACGATGAACAGGGGGATGGACCGGGACAATATAATCCATGGAATGCCCCGTTTTTTCGTTTTCTGGGATCAAGGGATGAGATTGCCATCACTGAAAAATTGCACCGAGGCAGCGTACGGGCATCGGGCATGATCGCAAGCAGGAGTGTGTTGCCGGGATCGGTCGCCTGGGAAAGAAATCGGTTCATAGCCGATTGGGGCCGATGCCATGAAGAGTTTTTGTGGAAGATTGAAGAGGAAGCGCTGGGAAACAAGTCAGAATCTCAGTGGTGTCCTGCGGCATATTCACGAAGAATCAGAGAGAAGGGCAGAACGGCTACGACACCGAGAACAGCAAAAGGAGCAATGCCAGGATCTAAGAGGGGTTATACATCGGTCCAAAAAGACTAGGAAGTTTGGCAAGTGAGGAAGGACATGAGGACAGTATCAGGCCGGTAATTGGTGTTTCTTTTTGCCTCGGGAGTATAAGCGCTTTCATCAGATGAGAGGAGATGAGGAGGTTTTAGCTCAACTAACGCTGCAATCTGTCAAGCCTATATTTGATAAACCTGAGAAGGTCAGAGCATCGGCACTTAAGCCGTTATACCATCAGGGATAGTAAATGGGAAGCCGATGACAAAGATGTTAGTTGATGGGAGGAGCCGCGGTTAATCTAATGCATCATGCTAGTTCCGGAAATTAGGGGAAGACTAACCGAAGACCTGATCAAGACAATTGGGTGCTAAACTGTGGGAATTCATCTGAAGGAAGGCGTATTACGTGGCAGGACAGTAGGGAGTAGATTACCCAACGTTTTTTGTGATTGACGAAAGGGGTCGTATAGTTTGCTCCTCGGTAAGGTGACTGGAATTACCAAACTGTTGCGTGCCTTTCGAAATGCATCAATGTCTAATACAGTGGCAGGGAGATCAAGTCGAGGTGGTGCAAGCAGAATGCGTTGACGCAATATTGCATGACCGATCTACCAGTCTGGGAGCCGACTGGTGTTGACTGTTATCCGAAGAGGTTTGGGGGGAGATTACCTCAAGGTTACTTAAGTCAGGGGATACAGCGATCCAGCAAGTCGGCTCTGAATTGTTTACTTCTGATGGGCTCCATTGAAGACTTCGAGGGGAACTTGGGGCAAGGATTTAACGTCGGCTGATGATTTGGAAGGATTGATATAGGACGGAGAGTAGACCAAGGCCGACGTATATAAGCAAAAAATAGTCCTGGCTACGAGAAAATTGGATAGCATTGTTGAAGGGTACGGGATTTAGGGTGGGTCGCCTGGGATACCATGAGATGCAGGGTTAAGCCGATCAAATTGTTGAACATTCGCTACTATTAACCAGGTATCGGCCATTCAGCGGCTCCAAGTGAGATTCAAGGCAGAATTATATGAACGATCAGGCGGAGATCACAAGGTTGTACGATGCCATAGTTCATAAGGCCATGCGATATGCGAGTGGGTTTCTAATCTCGTCCCGGTAGAGAAAAAATGGAAAAATGAGGATATGTATTGATTTTCCGGGATCTAAATAAAGTCTAACCCAGGATGAGTACCCGATTGCCGATGCGGATTTGTTGGTGGATGCAGGTAGGCCACAAGATTATAGTTTCATGGATGGCAATGCAGGATACAATCAGGGAGATTTTCATGGCGAAGAGGATATACAAATCAAGACTGGCGTTCCGATGTCCTGGATGGCTATTCGTTTGTATGAGTGGGTAGTAATGATTTTGGATTGAAAAGTGCGTGCACCTATCAAAGGTGCAATGAATTCTATATTCATAGAATCTCATCCGGTTTGTTGGTGGAAATTTACATTGATGATGTGGTGGTTTAAATCTAAAAGTGGGGAAAGCCATATAGCCGATTTACGCGTAAGAGTGCTGGAGAGGGCCCAGAAATACGGACTAAGAATGTAATCCCAATAAGTGTGCTTTTGGTGTATCGGCTGGGCAATTTCTGGGTTTTATGGTTCATGAGCGAGGGATTAAAGATAGTTAGTCAGCGGAGCTATCAGAGCCATTAAGACACAGAGCACAAGCGAGTAGACAGAGTTGCAATCGTTGATAAAAAGCAAGATTAATTTTGTGAGGAGATTCATATCAAATTTATCAGGGGAGAATTGAGTCTTTTCACGCCGTTATTGAAGTTGAAAGCCGATCAAGAATTTGTGTGGGGGGCCAGCGCAGCAGAGGGCGTGACGAGATCAAGAATTATCTTAGTTCAGCCGCCTGTTTTGATTTCACCGCAGAAGGAGTGCGTTCAGAATTATACTTGTCGGCCGATCGAGCCAAAGTCCATCGGTTCTGTTTGATCCAAGAGTTGTTGAAGGTAAAGAGCGAGTTGTGTTCTATCTAAGTAGGAGACTTTTGGATGCTGAGACGAGAATCCAGCGGTGGAGAAGTTATGCTTGTGTTTATATTTCTCGTGTACTAAGTTGAGGCATTACAATATTCCTATGGTGACTGTACAGTAGTTTGCCAGGCCGATGTGGTCAAAAATATTATGTTGTCGGCTCCAGTTTGAAAGGGCGAGTTGGCAAGTGGGTTTTTGCCTTGACAGAGTTTGACTTGAGGTACGATCGGCTAAAGCAATCAGCGACAAGCAGTGGCCGATTTTTAGTTCGTCCCAGCAAAGGGGGGTCTCACGAGGACTATGTGGACCGATCCGTGGGTCTTGTTTTTTGATGGATCGGTTTTGCAGGCATGGATCTGGTATCGGTTTGGTTATTGTGTCGCCTCGAGGGGGCAAGTTTTGAGTTTGCTTTTACAATTAATTAAGGTTATCGGACTACACACAGATCAGGCGGAGTACGAGGCGGTGCCTGAAAGGACTTCAACTATTAAAGGAGATTCGGGGGCCGATATATAGAGATTTTTGGTGATTCTTTGTTGGTGATCAAACAGTTATCTGGAGAATATGAGTGCAGGGATGAATGTTTTGAGGTCATATTATGAAGAGTGTGTAGATTTGTTGAAGGATTTCAAGAATGGTGTCAATGAATCATATTCCCAGAGTAGCAGAAATTTGGAACCAATGATCTTGCAGCAGATTGCTTCAGGATATCGGCTGACATAGGCGGTTGAGGTGGAGATAGCCGATATTGATGTCCAGAACCAAGGCCGATGACTGGAGACAGGGAGATAATTGATACTTACGAAACCGTCGCAGTCTGTTTCCAGGAAGATCGGTATAAGCTACTAATATGTGCTACTTGTATGAGGAGTTGTATTATCGGTACGTTTGAGGGGGTTCCTGCTTAGATGCCTCAAGATTTGAAGAAGCCAAAGTGGTTATGTGTGAAGTGCACGAAGGCATTTGTGGAACTCATCAATCGGCTCATAAGATGAAGTGGTTTGTTGAGAAGAGTGGGGTATTTTTGGCCGACGATGCTTGGAAGATTGCTTTAGGTTATTATAAAGGGTTGTCAAGATTGTCGTAAGAAGTTTGGAATATACAGCGGGCACCGGCATCGGCTATGAATCTATCATCAAACCGTGGCCGTTCAGAGGATGGGGAATTTGATATGATCGGCCAGATTTTTCCTCCATCAAGTAAGGACATAGTGTTATTTGGCAGCAACAGATTATTTCACCAAGTGGGTAGAGGCAATTCCTTTGAAGAAGGTCACGTCCAAAGAAAGCGGATTGAATTTTATCAAGGAGCATATCATTTATCGGTTTGGGATTCCTCAGACGATAACTACTGATCAGGGGTCTATTTTTGTGTCTGATGAGATTTCAACAGTTTGCTGCCAGTATGGGAATCAAAGCTAATAATTCATCGCCTTATATGCTCAAGCCAATGGGCAAGCAGAAGCTTCTAACAAGAGTTTGATCAAGTTGATTAAGCGGAAAATTGATGAGCAGCCACGGCGATGGCATTCGACATTAGCCGATTCACTATGGGCCTATCGGATGGCATGCACGGGTCTACTCGGGTACCGCCGTATCAGTTGGTATATGACATGAGGCGGTTTTGCCGTGGGAAACTAACATCGGCTCTAGAAGACTTTCTTTGCAGAATCAATTGACGGCCAATGATTATTATAACTTAATGGCAGATGAACTTGAAGATTTAGCTCAGAATCGGTTGAGAGCGCTAGAAAGCAATCAAGGAGAATAAGGCTAGGCAGCTCGGCATTACAAAAAAGGTGGTGAATAAGTCGTTTGCCGAGGGGGACCTTGTGTGGAAGTTGATTTTGCCGATCGGGTCCAGAGATAATAAGTTCGGAAAATGGTCGCCTAATTGGGAAGGACCTTATCGGATTAATCGCTGTGTGCCTGGTAACGCATATATATTAGAAGATCTTGACGGACGGAGTTTGCTAAGCACTTAATGGGAAATATCTCAAGAATACTACCCTAGCGTTTGGATCAATTCTTAAATCGGTTAAGTACAGCGATTTCTAAACAATTAGGAAAGCCGATGTTTTTATACGTCGCCTAAAGATAGCCGATATCAATTGATATCGCTTTAGATCAAACAAGCGGAAAAGTTATCAGGACTGAGAGAGATGGTCAGTAGAGCCGATCTGGTTATATGACAGCAGAAGGGTGATCGGCATGTTCCAGAAAATCGACAGTTACGAAGGTTTAAGATTTACAAGAATTTTTGGATCACTTCAATTGCGTGCAGGCGGATCTGGTCAATCTCATTGATAGCACGGATGTCATCTTTGTCGGTGCCCGGGATGGTCTTCAGGTTCTTGCGCCGATGAATGACTTGACGCACTGTCGCTGCAACCTTAGCCTCTTGGTCTTGGATGGCTTGCGGTAGACCGATTAGCTGGGATTCTGTTGCTGTAAGGTCTTTACGAACTCTTTCAAGTTCTGCCAGCAAATCGGCCTCCTTTTTCTTCAGCTGGTCTAACTTAAGTTGGAGCTCTTGGGGGGCAGCGGCCATGTCATCAAGCTTTTTCTTCTCTGCTTGGGCTAATAGCCGATCGGCTTGGATGTCTTCGGTAGTCTTCTGTTGGTCAGCGCGATCGGCTATGCGCTGTCTAAGCTTGATGAGTTTAAATCTATGGGATTCCAGATATGCTGCGGGGGTTAATGCGTCGACAAGTTCTTCGGGCAGATGGTGTTCAATTTCTGCGAATCTTGCCCGGATTGGCCCGCAATCTTCCGCTAGCGCGTCAATTGGGTTTTCCAGCCGACTGAGGATGCTCGTCAGATATTCACGTACGTCGGCTGGGAAGGATGGTTTGGTCGTTGCGCTGGTGGCTGTGGATTCTTCTACTTCTAAGTACTTGCCGATGTCAAAGGAGAACAGATCGGCTATGGACTGCAAAATTGGCGTCGGTAAAGGGATCAGCAGAAAAGTTAAGAGCAGAGTATAGACAAAAGAGTTACCTGAGGTAGGACATCGGCAGCTTGCGCGACATCAGCTTCAGGGGGATGAATAGGGTGTTCTCTGGAGGGGCCGATGTCAGCCGATGGAATAGGGACAGTTTCATCGACAGCTGGAGGACTTGGTGCAAAGAGTGGGGCAACTGAAGGGGCCATCGGCTCAGCGCTTGGAGGGATGGCAGAAGGAGGTTGAAAATCTGGAGCCGATAACTCGAGCTGAAGATGGAGCTGGTGAGATAAATGAGAAAGCGGGTAATAATGGTGTTAAGATTTGGCGGCATACCTGAGGAGATGAGGGAGCCGATGTGGTCTGGGGAGAAGATGGCGTCGTGGCAACGATATCGGCATCGGTTTTTTTGTTTCTTCAGGGAGGGGCGATGCGCTAACTTTTTCCTTTTTGGTCCATCGGCCGAGGTGCCTTGAGAAGAGCCGATGGAGATGGGGCGTCGCGTCCTAAGTTCGGAACGGCTGATGAGGGTTTGGTACAGAATCGGCCGACCGCTGTTGCTTGTTGACGGGGGATCGACGCTGGCGGCCTGCAAAGCAAGGGTCAGAGACGATTGAGGATGATATTTGAAGCTTGCAAGAGTTACCTCGTTGTCGGATTCAACATAGTCGGCGTCCAGACGGGGAGCAATAACAAGTGGGCGCTAAGCAGAACAGATGTTTTTTTCCATTCCGACCACCATCGGACAAAAGGCTTGGTGTTGGCAGTGCAGACGTACACCTCGGTGGCAGCGCCTAGCAGGAGGGAGTCTGTCAAAGACCGCAGCCGATCATATTCCAGGGCGCTGTTGAACTGTGCCCCGAGCCTGGAGTTTGTCGGTGAAGAACAGGCCGATCGGAAGCTGGACAAGGCCGAGTTGACGGGAGCTGGTTGATGGGTGGTAGAACTCATACGATGGTGGAGTTCGGCCCAGAGAAAAGCCGGTTGGCAGCAGGCAAGACTGATGGCCGATAGGAATATGGCTTTAGATTGATCATCGTTCAGAGCTTTGAGTGGATCAAAGTTGGAAGGCATCTCGAATGATGATGCGTCATTGTAAGCAAACCAAAGAGTAGCATCCCTGGTAAAGCCATAATAAAACCCCTTGAACCACTGACTAACTTCAGCAGGGGATATCTTGCCGCCGGAAAGGGCCGATGCAGCCTCACCCATAGAGATGCATCGGCGGTAGATGGGGTCTTGATCTTCTGGGTAATCAGCTGGGAAGGATTGCTTGAGGAGGGAAGTTTCTGGGATGGCCTTGGAGGTGTAAACATTAAGCCAGAGCTGTACGAACCACCAAGGACCCCCAATGTGGCCGACGGGCTGGCCGGCTGATAGCTTGATTGCCACCTGATGGAGCAGCTGGTAGGTGGCGCCAAGGAGATAGTGCCCTAACGGAATTTGTTTCCTATCGGCCAAGCACTCTGCTAGGCATTGCATATTGGTCGTCGGGCCGAGGGTTGCGCCACCAAAGACGAACCGTTCCAACCACAAGTTCAGAAAAGCGACGTGCTCCCGATCATCAACTGGTCCAGTTCCTTTGTTGTGAAGAGATATGTACCTGGACCAGCCGCCGATGTTTTTGTTTGGAGCCGGTGGGCAGGCTTGAACCGGAGTTTGAAGGGGTTGATGTAGCTTGTCGTGTCCAGGCAGGTGAGCATGGTCACATCTAGCAGAGTGGGGGTCATCGGCCCATGACCAAACAGAAAGGCATTGAGAGCATCAGACCAGAAGTACGAGGCCGATGCGAGCAGAGATTCATTCCTTTCCATATCGGCCAAGGAGAGGTTGATGCAGTGGCCGATGTGAGATTCTTCCCAATAGATCCTCTTTGCAGCCGATACTCTGATATACCAATCTCTCCATCCAGGCAATCTGCTCGGCCAGGACCTGAAGCTGTTGGTCCAGTCACTGACCAACATGGCTGAGTTCTTGAAGGGAGTACGTTGGGTTTCGGCACTGATGAAATCGGTGGGATCTTCACTGCCCATGGGGCCATGATAGAAAAAGCAGGGGTAATCGGCAGCCGGAATCAAGATCTGGGCTCTGAGATGCTACAGTAGACAAGAACACGACGAAGAACGGGTGAAGAACATAGCAAATCGGGTTCGTACAGATTGCAGATTGGGGAAAAGTAACCGGGTGAGAAGATTACCTCAGGAATTACAGATGCTGTTGCCATCGCGGAAATAGGAGAGGTTGCAGGAGTCGACGGACGGAGAGAGAGGTTGCAGTGATTCGTCTAGATTCGCTAGAGCTTGGTGAGGATGTGGAAGATGAAGCGGTGGTGCCCTGGTGATGTGAAAGTATAAAAAAAAGGGGGGCAAGAAGACGAAGCGTTTTATAAAGGTATCACAGCCGAGCGGGAATTGAGGCCGTTGGCACTGTTTCAAACATTTATGGCAAGTGGGCTATCTTGGGCCGCCTCGGTATGGGAGAAATCTAGAGGCCCAAAGTTGGAAGAATTTCGGAATCCTACAGAGGAACTCCGAAATTGGGGGGCATGTGTTAACGCCAAAATTTGGTAAGGACCTGTATCATATTCGGTCAAGAGGACGGTTGCAGTCGGATAATGGAAATTGATCTAAGAAGCAGACCGAGTCTGAGAAGGAGCCGTGAAGACCGCGCGTGGCAGTTAATTACTATAGTTATTAGGAAAAGGTTTATTTCTTTTAGGAAACCTGACCTCGTGTCCGGTCAGGTCTCGTTAGTGTTTTCTGTTATAGATAGGAAATCATATATCGTGTCCTATAAGGACTCATGTAACTCGGGGTATATATACGTATGCCCGGGGACCTTGTAATCTATCACAACAATCAATACAAATTCGGCGCATCGCCACCCTTCGACGGGATCCTGCTTCTCGAGCCGGGCTGCATCGGTTAGGTCCGAACTCCTGCGAGAGGGTAAGTCTCGTCACACCGACTACCAATCGGCTAGGACTTCCTCGGTTAGGTCCGATATTCTAGTCGGTTTATGGTAGTCGGCTTACCACGATATATTTAACTTTATCTATGGCTGCATCAGTTTAGTTTGATCTCATAGATTGACTAGGTATATCACATCACGTGTGCACAGATTGTATCGACTTATTGGAAGCGATTTATCATCAGTTCGTGCTGCATCGGTTAGGTCCGACCTACTGAACTGCTAGTGATAAGTCGATCCTGCTGAGCCGATGCGTTGTGTGCAGGCGCTTTATCGGAGTGTATAGCCGATAAGTTATTTTCATCACGATCGCATTATATCTATCGACTCATTGAGGCATTGTTATTATTGTCGGTCTGTGCTGCAACGGTTAGGTCCGATCTACTAGACTGACGATAATAGCTTTACTCTTAATAAGCCGATGGTGTTGTGCGATGGTGTTATCGGAGTGCTTAGCCGATAAGTTACCCGTTAAAGCTGACTACATTTATTCATTGTTTTATCCTGTGTTCGCTTTATTAAGCAGTCGACTAGCTTATCAATTATTTATTATTTACGTTATTGCATATTTTATTATTTGTTCTTGCCTGTATTATTGTCACAATCGGCTAAGGGATAGCCGATGGGTTCATTCTGCCGATCCAAACACAAGCACAAGCAGGTTCCCGGGCACGACCCCAGGTAAGGGCCCGGGCATGAGCCCGGGTAAGGACCAGTGCATGGGCCCGGACAGAGGACGAAGATCTTGGGAGCCGATATGAGCAAGGGCCCGGGTGCAGGCATACCTTCATAATAATACCAGTAACACTAGATCATGATCAGCTAGGATCTGTTTGATTTATTCATGCATTATACTTGCTTATTTTATCTAGCTTATAGCCGGTTTTCGAATGTCTCTTCGATGATCGGCTAGCATGATATTTGTTTATTATTACATTATTGTCCTTGCCATCATCGGTCTTAAGCCGACGTATAAGTGCTACAGTGTACATCGGCCATCGGCTGATGAAACGAGTCTAGATCGGCTTCCAGCCGATTGGCTCATTGATCTAACATTTTCCTCCTTGTCAATTACAGGGTCAAATTGACTGGCACGCCTACGAACCTCAAACTTTAGGACCTGCACTGGAGTGAAGCAAATCTCCCAGGCCTTCGCGTGTCATCCAGACGTCGAACCAGGACCCGGCGATTTTCGGCGTCAACAAATCTTTACAATAAGATCTCATATGATTAATTGTATTTTGATGAAAGAAATATATATGTTTCAAATTCTATGTTTCATGCGCGGGAGCAAAATATTTTAACATACATTTTATTGTGTTCTACGTATCTTTCAAATATTTCAATGACTTATTTCACAGTGTATAACATGGCGTTTCATTGACAGCCAACCGTAATATTTTGACTGCCTGATTTTTGCACCAGATCGGACGTCCGCCGTCTAGTTGTCCCATCTAACAAACACATGTAGCCCTGAGGGACTAGTTAAAACTTTTACGGTACAATATACTAATAATATATACTGATAATATATACTACTAGTATAATAATCGAACGGTGTAGATTGATTTGCCTATCCACTTAATTAGATTACATTACAAAATTTAAAAGGTAAATTAATCTTTCTATTTTAGTGTGTAGGGGCAGTTCCCTAGTTGGGAGTTTTCTACCATTCCTCATTCCTATGGTTTGGCACGGACCACGAGGAGGTGGCGCTAGGCATTGCAAGTCTTAGATTGATTTTACGATTGGACTGAAGCTAAATTAAAAAATTATTTAAATACACTTTTTAATTTTTGGCAAATTCCAAATGTGCCCTTGTTAAAGTTGACAACCAGTATATTGCACCGTAAAAATTCTCTAGAACATAAGCGAAAACCTGAATTAACCATGGATATATAATTTATGATGTGCGCTCTGGATTTTTGTTTCATGATTTTGCAGGGTTCAGGGTGGTGGACAGTGGGTGCTGCGTGCTGGGTGAGGATGGCACGTCTTCTGGTTCTGGGACGCCTACCATCCGACGGAGGCCGGCCGTCAACCTGGTCCTCGCGCAGAGGGCTTCAACGGCACGCACCATCATGTTTACCCGCTCAATCTGCAGCAGCTAGCTCGCCGATCTCTAGCTTCATTATTCTCTAGCCTGTTATTACTGAATCAGTTACAGATGATCAATTAAGCCTCCATGCTTGCATGAAGGAAACTCATAGAAATGAAAACTACTTATACCATGCATGATAAAATCTGATGTGTATATGCATCTTCAAGATCTTGAAATCAGAGGGAAATTAGAAATAGCTTTTCATTTTTTAGATGATGGAATCCCGGCGTTTGCTTCAGTAAGCTACCTACAGCCAAAAGAAATAGCTTTTCATGGATGCAAGGTTAATCAACCGATCGAGCTTTATCAAAGTGTGCAGAATTATTGGCGCTTACACACAAAGCAGACGCGCGCACAGCTAGCACAGAATTATCAAAGTCTGAAGCATGTGCATGCAAGCTAACAAGAGTTCATGCAGCGATCAGCTTCTGCATGTCTGCATATATGTAGAAGTTTGCCATTTAAGCAGAATTCATGTGAATGTACTGAAGATCATAAGCGTGGTACATTAGCTTCTCAAAAGGAAGCTATATATAATCCATACAAGTCGTTACATCCATACATGCATGCATCAATGGAGATTTGGAGAACTGAAGTTATAATAATATGTCTGGTAATGGCTAGCTTCCATCAATTGTTCATCTGATGTCTTGGGCCTGCTTGCATTGACCATATGCATTGCTGCCTTAATTACTGGTGAAGGGGATGGTGACTACGAGTGAGATGGAAGAGAAACCAGAATGAAGGACCAGAGAATAGAAAATGGAAAGGGACCCTGACCTAGTTAGTGTACAAGGGAAAAACTGAAGATAGTATGTGAAATGTGACTACTTACTACAAATTAATACACAATTAATTGAACTCTTTCAGTAGCCCCCACAAACTTCTGTGGAGACATCTTGAGAACTAAAAGCTGCATATGAAAAATCAGCAGCCACTCTACCACATATTTCCCCTGCACTCTCTTCCTTAAGAGTACAAGGCACAACAAAACTTTTCCCTGGAAGCTACTAAATGATCACTAACTGAAGATGCTAATTAACATGTGACCTATACATGCATGATGCTTAATTACTTGTGTACTAGACTGACGACACATTGAACGCTTACAGGGAGAGATTTTCTAATTAAAAAAAAACAATGCAACGTTCATCTTAAAAGGAGAAGAAGACCTTAATTGCTAGACTAGATTACACAATGCAAAATTGGACTTGCCACAATCCTTTGTTACTATGTTAGCATGCCAAATACACCACTCAACCCATAAAGCGGGTATATTGGCGTGAGTTTAATTAGTAAATATGTCAGCTGAGTAAGTACGTGCAGACAGATGCATGGTGTGTACTGCAATGAAGTTTTCATTGGAAGCTAAGGCTGAGAGCTAGGACAGTGGTATGCATATGAGATATGACTGACACATGTATGGAGGAAGAGGATATAAATAGATGGGGACTTAAGGCAGCCATGGTTTACTAGGCCAATGGTTTCTCTGGAGCTGCAGCGACATGAGAAGAAATGAGCCTGTACTGATACTGTGCTGTTGGTGCTGGCAGAGTTGGAGCTGTCAGAGACATTGTCATGCCTGCAGAAAATAAGGAACGCATTATTTGAGATATTATCATATCAAGTGCAACCAATTAATCAACTCCATAATGTGTTACTAACAACAATAAATACATGCCAATTATGCAATTGATGTTCCAGAGTAGGGATTAATAATGCATTCCAACATAATAATAAATTAATTAGTAATGATCCCCTAATAATAACTAGAGGATTATTACTGTTGAGTTTGTTTTTAGGTGAGTAGGCATCACGTCCTTTGTGTGACAAAGTCTCATAAGCATGCATGCATGATCGCGCAAACAAAATGCTTTCTATGACTGACAAATACTGCTCTAGAACTCATGTAACGATCGTACAGTGCATAGGCCTTGCGTAGCATGTCGTTACTGTAAACTCATGGTACATTGGTACATTTGATTGCGGATTTAGATCAGGGTTTGCAATTTTGTTTGGCTTATTTATGCCGGAGGAGGAGGGCACCGACATTTTGGAAAAGTTCAGAATGAATTTTTTTAGAAATTTAAACAGATTTTGACCAAATTCACAATATCTTAGAAAATTTTGATTTTTTTCAGTCTGTAAAAATTTTGATTTTTTTCGGTCGAAATAGTTTCGTGGGGGTGTACACAACCGCACCGTGCTGGTACAGTTTACTAATATACATACAAGAGTGCAACTAAACATATACGGTATCACGCACGCAAGAATGATAATTATATAACTTCCAACGAGAGAGAGAGTGTGTATCTCTCTCTCTATATATATATCGACGGTGAAAAAGAAAAAAAAAGGCATCTTAATTAGCAATTAGGAAATTAAACTAAAAACAGGAGGTAGTATATGCATGAAGTAGATTCTGACAAACGAACCTGCTGCTTGGCCGGTAGAATTAGGAGCGAGAGCCACAGTGCCACCATACTGCGGGATCCCGCCACGCGGTCAGGCTCGCCTCGTGGCGCCGACAGCGCCGCGTACTGGTACATCTGAGGTACTGCATGCCGGCGTACCCGGCGCTGCGAGCTCGCCGCCGACCTACTGGAAGTACGGCGAGTAGAGACCGCCGCCGGTAGGATTCGCCATCGTTAGCCCCGCCGCGCCGGCACCACCGGCGAACATCTGGTACTGAGCTCCCAGCCCACCGTACGCTTGATAGTAGTTCTGCAAAAAATTGACACAATGAGTGATAATTCCCATTTTCTGATTCGTTATGTCTGTGAACTATAATCAGCTTATATATCTAGCTAGATCAAACTTGAAATGAATCCCAGACAAGTGCAAAAATAAATTAAACAAAAATATATCGCAGATGATGAATTTCTGTGAATAGAAGTACGTATACGTACCAGTGGATAGCCGTAATCCGAGAAATAAGGTGAGTACCTGAAATCAATTTTGCAAATTAAGTAACCAAGGAGTGTCATTATTAATTTCTTTCCTTTTGAAATGTACATAGAAAAATGCATGATTGAGGTACATATAATAAAGCATCCATAGATATAAATATTTCGTGAATTAATACATGCATCTGGATGTCTGTCGATCGTATGGACTGCTATATAGGACATGGAATTAGGTAAACAAACTTGGTTGATAATTCTGTTTATAATTTTGACTTTTCTATGTCCTATATCTAGCTGTAGCCTTGGTAAATATACGGTGCTTGATCTGTAAGAAACTGTACCAAGCACAGTGGTACGTGTTCAGCTTCAGCCTAAAGTATTAATTAATATATACAGACATGATTTCAATTTGGAGTATACAGATACTTAATGTCTAGTACTAGTCTAGCTACTTAATGTGGCCAAGTGAGGTTTCATATCAAATTAATTTGAGAACCATGCTAAATATATAGCACACCAAATCCATATCAATATAATTAGCAGAACTGCAGAAAGAAATTAGAAGGAAATTAACGAGCTCATCATCTCTGTTAATGTTTAATTCCTCACTGCATGCGCATGCAGCACGCTAGCCAGCTAGCTGCATGGTTTTTGCGCATGCAGGAGAGCAACTGATCTGAGCATACGAATGCAAGAGCGCTTTTTCTAAAGTGGCGCGCATGCAGGACTATATACACCGTACCCCACATGCCAGACTCTGTGCCCGAGGCAATGTATACAGTACATACATATGACATATACGGGCTAGCTACATAGTACTCCTTCCGCTCAAAAATATGGTACGTTTTAGAGCTAAACACAGGTATTAAATAAGAAAGTTAGTAGAATTAAATAGAAAAATGGTGGAAAACTTTAGTGATGAAAGTTTATGATTGATTGAAAAAGAGAAAGTTGTTATATTTTAGAACAAATTTTAAATATCAGAAGTTATTATATTTTAGAACGAAGATAATACTATACTAGTTAGTAGCATGTCAAATGATAATACTCTCTCCGTTAAAAAAATCAATTTCTAACTATAAATCTAGATAAATCGTATGTCTAGATTTATAATCAGAAATTGATTGTTTTAAGGTATATATAGCCTTATACCTAAGAATTGGATTTTTTTTTTTAAGATAGAGGGAGAGTATACACTAACAGCTGCAAGTTGCACACATGCACATACACTAGCTATGGCTAGCTCTGCTTCTCTCTCAGTAGCGCACACACGTGCCAGAGAGAGAGAGAGAGTGAGTAGTAGCATTGTGTGGGCACATGGAGATGGAGCTGGAGCTGGAGATGCACATGTGCAGATGGTGATGGGCGGTGCAGTCGTTGGCCCCTCCCGCCATTAACGAGCGGAGCAGGCCGGCACGCCGCATGCATATGAAGCAGCACCAACGCCTTTAACCCCCAAAACCATCCTCTTTACAGCTAGCTAGCTACATATCCCAGCAAGATCGATCATATCGAGAGAGGCACAAGGCAGCAAGCTACTAGCCAGTAGCAGTCGGTAATCTGGCTAGCTACTAGATAGTAAGTTGTATATATAAAGCTTTTAAAATTTTTTAGTTTTTGATGGTAATCATGGTGACTGGAATATTGTTTGGTAGTGATAACTCCATCAAAACGATAAGAAAAAACCTCATACCGGTGGTTATTATCACTGTACTAGGTGTATTATATAGAAGTAGTAGTTACCTACGTACGTACGTACCCATACACATTGTAGGTCGGGATCCCTTGCTGGATGCCATGATCTGCCATGCTCAAGCTGCTGCCACCACGGGCTGTCTGAATAACGGACTTCATTGCCCTCATATGACCTGCTTCCATTCATTTCAGTTCATGATGCACATCAACTAAGTATTTAATTAATTGGGTGCAAATAAATAATTAATGATCAGTTCATTAATGGCTTAATTTGTAGATTAAGCTCAATTAGTAATTAACTGCTCCATCCATCACATAATATTACTTATCTACGTGTACATATAAGTAGTTATATTTTAGAATAAAGACAGTAAAAGTTAATTGCATGTAAACAGACAATATATATGAACAAACAGGAGTGCTAATAGAATATTTGGACTGCGTGCTTGACGATGTCGTACTGCAAACTGCACAAGAAGAAGAAGCAAGGGAGCCTAGAAGGCTGGAACGACTCCCGAGAATAACTAACCGTGCTCGCTTTTAGCGCTTTCTTGCAGAAAAGCTTAGCTAGCTGGAGACCACGCAGCCTTTTCATTTCCGGTGAAATACTGTCGGATGCTTGGATAGCATACTTTATCTTGATTTCATTATCCAACTAACTATATATTTAGTTTGATGACAGTGACCAGCCTTTAGCGCAAGCAATGCTATATATATATGTAATTAGAGATATACGTAATGTACACAAGTATTAATTACTTTACATCTCAATTAATGACCGGTGAAATGGATATTAACTTCCCAAGAATTAGCATATCCAAAAAGTGACAGGATTTCAAAAGCTTCTGTTAGTAGGAATTTGTTCTCAATTAATTGATTCTAAACAAAAGGGATGCGATTTTTTATCAGCTAAACTAATTTGATTCTGAAATGCAATAATCTTGCTCAAGGAAAAATGACGATTATTATTTACTAAGCTAGCTTACTAGTGTGTTGATAAAGTATTAGCATAAAATGATGCACGATCTATCTAAGAGATGCAAAGCCGAGAACCTATATATATGCTCATCTGATCTATATGATCATGCATTTCTTCTGTGTCAATTATATGCATCACCAGAAATTCAGAATTCTCGCTCAATAAAAATTCATAGGAAAAAAAAAAGTTAAGGTGGTTTATGTAGTAGTAGTAAATTCGATTACCATAAGGTTGAAGAGACGCTGCTGCTGGCTTGGACCTCTGGACCCCAAGATATGCAAGATTGCAGTTGGCCCTCCTCCCATCGATCACCGGGTACGGATCAAAGCAAGCTTTCATGGCGGCCTCCGGCTCACGGAATGTAACCTAGCATGCAAATATCCGACGCAGCAGCAGCAGCAGTATGATTCAATCAGATGGAGATAGAGATCGAAATTAAGATGCTGCAGAACTAATCCAAAATCATAATAAACCATGCAGCTAGCTAGATATATATATCTGAAAGAATTCGGTCGGCCAAGTTGATCTTCAGTGATTAATTAACTAGGAATAATTATATGCAACATGCTGCTGCATGTATATATACCTCCAGTTAATTATTCTTTGGTTGAATAATCAGCTTGAGGGTGCAGCTAGCACAGCTAGTTAGATGCTCCAAATTGAAATCCAAACAAACAGAAATAGAATCAGAATCAGAATTAGAACTGGAGGAGGTTATTAATTGGGAAGAACTCACAAATCCGTAGCCCTTGGATCTGCCTGTGTTCTTGTCGGTGATAACGACGGCCTCGAGGATGTCGCCGAACTGCTCGAAGTATCCCCGCATGCCCTCTTTCTGCGTCTCCCACGCGAGGCCCCCCACGAACACCTTGGTCAGCGTCGTGTCGCCGAACTGCCCTGCCGCGCCGCCGCCGCCTGCCGACACAGCCATCTATCTAGCTACTTCTTCTTCCTCGATCTATCGATCTGTTCTACAGTAGCCTGATCCGGCCACCACCACCAACCGAGGAGGTCTCAAAAGGCAAGGGCGAGAGGGATCAGGCTGTCGTGTCGATCGATCAACGCTTGATATGCAAGGGAGGAAGGGTCCAACCTAGGTAGCACCAACCCTAGCAAGCTAGATAGCCTCGATATGGATGCCGGCCTTTGCTACTACTGCCTATTAGCTTGAGTTGTATAGAGAGAGAGAGAGAGAGAGAGGGAGAGGAAGCAAAGGAGGAAGGAGAGGAGAAGAGAGGCCGAAAGGAGGAAAGAAAAGCGAAAGCTGGAAGCAGCAGGCAGGCAAAGGGAAAAGAAAGAGGAGAGGAGAGGAGGCGGGAGCTGGACCCTCCCTTGCACGGTATAAAGGGCGGGTACTCTCCTCTCCTTGCTGATCGAGTAGGTATATCTCTAGCTGTATCTGGCTTGTGTGGGGCATGCATGGCTTCGCCGGGTACATATGATTATTATATATTGAGAAATACCGTATGACGTCGTATAATTTTAGGACGGTATAGATACTATGTCTGTTACTTAGGTATCAGACCTAGTATTTATATATTAGGTGTAACACCCATATTTACCGTGTCTCGTACATATACGTATCATGCTAGGTACCTAGTTATCACCTTGTATGGGTATATCATTTGACGGTATACCACGTTCTAGTTGCCCACTTAAACATTTTGTGTTCGTTTATCGTGAATTGTCAACCTGCCCCCACACATATATATCAGCTTGAACGCAAGAATTTATTTTAGTAGGGTGCGGTGGTAAAGTCTTCGGTACAGAATACGGACCGTCTAGACCCACATATATCAGTGACCGTAACTTCAGAATCAGAGGATCCTAATCCACAAGATATAGAACAAAATCACAGATATCCCGAAGCAAACAAGGGGTTAGTATGCATTAAAAATCAGGTGTTTAATTAGTGTACTTTGATCCCTACCTACTATTGATGAATGTAGGAATAGTTGTTTAAACAGTATGTCGACCAGTCCTAATGAATCTGTAAGTAATAGGACCGGCAATTCATTCATTGTTAGAGCTGTAGAAAAGATTGCAATTATTATGTTTAAGATTGATTGACCTATTTGCTTTCGCCGCCGTATGGATATTATTAAGTGTTGCCAAGCAAGTTGCAAGCTAAGCCAAGGCCCCCAGTCACTAGGGATAATATGGCCAGCACGTACTACAGCCCTATGCACAATCCATGTAAAGGATTAATGCTAATTATATGCAATCAGTAGATATGTACACATATCTGTGGGACCAGAAGTGCAAATCCATATATATTTGTGGTTAGTGATGCGCTAGCTTTCATTTGGTTTATAATGATCTCAGAAAGTTTAAGGCAGAAATGATATTCATGTTTAGGTGGCCATAATGTGTTTAGTTTAGGTGTAATGACAACCCAAAGTGATCATATCTGTATCTAACCATGAAAATGACACCAGAAAAGATGTCAACAAAAAGCTAGACTAGCAACCAAATAACCACAGGAGAGAGAAAAAGGGTGGAGAATGTGTGAATCTTGTCACAAAAAGGTCACCATTATATTGGCTGAGTGGGAGAGCAATACATGAATCTTCCTTGAGATGACAGCTAGCCCTATTAACAATAACTTGGCTTTCACCTTATTAGCTGTGACCATATATGTTTTAGTATATTTTAGAATAGCTCTACTCTGATATACTGCTAGTAAGACAAAAGTGCTTTTGCAGTTGACCCTTGTGAAGTAGTGGAAGAACACATTCTATGCTACTAGTAGTAGCTAGAAATATTTCTGATGGTACTATTAGCTACATAATACATAAAAAAAATCAAGAAATCATTGTTCTTTAAAAAATACAATCAAGAATTATTCTGGGATTTATGAGTATATATCTCTATGTTCTAAATTTCATTTGTTCAGAAAACGGTTTGGATGGCACAAAACATATATTCAAATGGTAATTGAATTTTTGAAGCATATATGCTGCTAGCTTTTGGTTGCGTGCTTAGAAAGGTCAAAATTGCTTTGTTGGTTTTGGTGTGCTTCACCAACCTTTATTCATGTTGACTTTTTGATGTTGAGCTTAAGCAAATCTGTTACTAACTTTGCATCACTACTAAGAGAAGAAATGTGTATGTTAAATACTTGTTAATATATGAGACAGGCATTTGGTGGATATAGGTAGTATATCTGCAAAAGCATACCCATAGGAATAGAACAATATGCTCATGCTGTAGACTCTTCAACCCTGATCTGGCCAACTTGTCGTCAGAAAAAGCTTTTTTGGTAGAACAGAATAGTGGAGGTTCTCCATTTGCATTTTTAAAATGAAGCCTTGCGTCACAAGCGATTGATTCACATGTATTATCTTGATCTCATCCCAAAATCTCTTAATTAGCAGATAACTTAAAACTTAGAGAACTTTAATGATAGTGACGGGAGCATTATGCAAATGCATTACATCTGAGTAGAAATTTTTCCGACTTGTTCATGAATCAGATGCTGCAAAATCATTGTTCTTGAGTAGAAAGCCAACAGAAATGATGCAGTCGCAGCCAAATTCAAGATAGTATTGTGATCTATCGACAAGAGGTGCGAGTGTCGTGTGAACTACTCACTATGATCACATCAAATCCTGACCTGCACATGAAACATCGTTATTCATCAGGGATTATCCAACTGGGTTAGACGTTGATGTCCTAAAAATGAGGTCAAGCTTTCTTCAGGAGTACATCATATCGTATCTTTGGTCTGTCGCTGGTATTGCATACTTTAGTCTTTTGACAACTGTCTTGCAGGCACCAAATTTTCCTTTTTGATCATGGGGGTGGGCCAGTCTGTAAGATCCTGCAGAATATATCACTGAATTTGGTGATAGATGAAGGATCGAAACTGATTTTGCGGAGTATTCAGTCATTGTGTATAGAAATCCACAATTCAGAGTTACAGATTTAGCTGATAACAGAAAGGCAAATCTACACAATATGAATATTGAGTACATCGGTAGGCAATCATTAGCATTATTCTAAAGAATGGCCAGATATATATGGAATGAAGAGAATGATCCATGGCACAAGGTGATGCCTTAATCCAAAGTAATGCGGCCATGTCCACTGTTCTGAAGAAGAGTGTACTCTGTTTGGCACTCTGTAACACCCTGATTTTACTCCCGTTTAAAACTTTGTTTTATTACAAATTTAATTTCAAATTTTGGCTCTTGTTCAGATTTCCATTTAATTGTGACAAAGGATCTCAAGTGCATCCATCCAAGTTCCTCCTCAAAATTCAGAAAAACAATCCAAATTTCAAACTCAAAATCCAAACCAATTTGTTTCCCTCAACTTTTCCTGTTCTGAAGATCCCTGAAAAAATTGAGAAAGGACACTATTCATATTGGGCTACCCCATCCCTCTTCTTTTCCCTAGGCCCATATCCCTAAGCTTCTCAGTCGGCCCAGAACAGCCCATCACCTATTCCTTCCTTTGCTCCGGCCCAGTAGCGAGGCAGCCCAACCTCCCCTACCCCTAACGGGCCTCGGCCCAGCCAGCACGTCCAGGAGGCGACCACGCCACGCCACGCCGCGACGCAGCTCACGCACGGTGCCGGCTTTGCCGTCGCCTCGCACCAACCTGCATGGAGCCGCCTGGACCAGCGTTGTGTCGCGCCACGCCGCTTCGCCGCCTGAGCTCGCCCACCCGTGCACCCGCCGTGTGCCGCGCCGTGCCCGTTCGCCTGTCGCGCCACGCCGTGACAAGCCGCAGACGCGCCCCCGATAGCCCAGGGCCCCAGCGACGACCTCCACGCCCTCACCGTATGCGCACAACGGTGCACTGTCGCAGCCGTCACCCTCCCGCGATACGCGCGTACTCCACGGAGGGCAGCGTCGGCACCATCCCCCCTGTGGCGTTGCGCCACCTCGCCTTGCCGCACTGCTCCGTCCTGGAGCCACAGCGCCAGAGGACAGCGCCCATGCCGCCAGGGGCCCGACGACCCCCTTTTTCCTCTCCGCGCTACTGGTCCAGTGCGCCGAAGTGGAGAGCCGCCGACGCCTGGTGCCCTGCGTCCACGCCGAAAGGGTGAGCCGAGCTCACCCACGCCGCGTCGCCCACTGTCCTCGCTCTTGTGCCATCGGCGCCGCTGCCGTCAGCCACGAGAGGTGACCAGGACCACTTGGCCGCGCCATGGCTGCCCCGCCCTTCTCGCCGAGCGCCGGCGGCTATAAGGAGCCGCCCGCGCCTTTTTTTGTCCTTTTCCCGCGTGCACGTCGGCCGTCGCCAACCCGCCACCGTCTCCGCCATATAGAAGACGGGTTGGCGCCGGCGGCGGGTGGCCTCAGCGGCGGGGTGATCCTGGCTAGAGGAAGAAGATAAAAGCTAGGGAAGAAGAATGGCTAGGGGCATTTTGGTCCATACGAAGATAAGTATGAAAAAATAGTCTAAGGTCGTATAGAATGGCACGGTTCGACTTTTATAAAATAACAGTGGCACTGAACCGGTATGACGAATAGTAAGGTATTTTTCCAATACGACGAATTTGTAATGGTATGGATCAAATTAACCCATAAAAGAAAGAGAGGTGTCACTGACAAATGGCCCTACATTGCCCTAATCACCTTTGTACAGTAATTTCCCTCTAATCCCTTTCTTTTGTCTCACCGACATGTGGATCCCACCTTGGCTAATCTCTAATTAAGCTTATGTTTAACCTTTGAGAGAGTGATATGTGGGACCCGTTCGTGCCGGATGATTGTACACCCGGTCCATCACTCTGGAGTCGCTGACAGGTGTGTCCCTTCGTCTGGTCCACACACTAGACCATGGCCATGCACCCGGCTCGCCGACAGCCGCTCCCTCTCGTGTTCGTGCACCCGGTCACTGCCATATGGGCTCCACGTGTCAACTCGAGGTCCAGTGGACCGAGTCTACTCGGCCACACTTCGGGTTCCTCGTTAGACCCGGTCTACCTTGGACTGTAGGCATCGAGACACCTCTGTCTCACTGATAGAGGGCCCCACACATCAGTCCGCGGGAATTTTCCCTTGGAATATTCTTTTCCAAAGAATATAAATCATTTTTTCCAATTCTAGAAATTCGTTTAAACTTTAAAAATTCATACCTAATAATCTGAAGCTCTGTTTGACTCCGTTCAACTTGCAAAATTTTTCTAAAAATGAGATATACACTGTGGCACCATTAGCTTCCTCTGTTATGTTCATTTTATTAGCTTTTGTGGTGATTTTCTCTTTTGCACATGTAGATCCCTAACCCGTGGATGATCTAGACGCTATAATTGACAAGGAAGAACCTCTACAGGACCAAGGCAAGCCACCTTTGACCATATTGCCTCTTATATGTGCAAAATTATGTTGATTGTGAATATGCATGCTTATTTTACACTTTAAACTGTTCGGCCCCGGATTGCGAGCACAACCGATGTACCTACCCAGTAGTCGCACTTATTTTCTGTAGGATATTAAAATATGTCACCCTTGGTAGCTCCACAAATAATACACCGGCGTCATACCCTATGGGTACGATCGCCGCGATGGAGTGGCTTAGCCCTGCTATGATTGTACCGTCATGCGGGAAAAACATAGTTTATACTCAATGTTTGGAAACCCGATACACTGAGTATCGGTATGATTGCAAAATAAAGGTAGATTGCAAAACCCTGATAGACAGAGACTGAGGCCGTGTGGTTTGGCTATGTATTATTGTTAAGGACCGATTCCTTTGGAAATTACATTCGAACATCCTACACTACGACCATACAGGTATTGTGGCATACCCCTGGATTAGTAATTAGTTGGTGTAGGGGAGTCTAGTGCCAATGGGAGTAGACTCATTTGAGTTGAGGCTCGTGAGCTCCTGTGTTGACGACGGTTGTAGCTTGCCTTAAGCATTGGTTATGTGTGGACCCTTCTACGGCACTAGGCAACCCTAGGTTAGCTTCAGAACGGCCTTGTCGTGAACCTCCCTTTACCGGCCACGTTTGATCATCACGTGTTGGTAATTGGAGTAAGCTCACGTCATGTGGGTAAAGCATGCGACCTCTGCAAAGTTTAGTTGAACTGTTTGAATAGCCGTGCTCACGGTCAAGGGCAAATATAAGGTGATTCCCATAGCATAGTTTTGTTTGCTAGTGATTTGTGAAATTGGTTTGTGGGATGAGAGTTGTGACCAGAGTTAGGCTGTGTGGCAAAAGGAAAGCCTATGTGGTCAGAAACGGGACTGTGTGACTCGGGGTGGTGAGGCACCATAGAGTTAGGCGAAGTGTGTGGTTGAGACCGGAAGTTGAAAAAAGCAGATTAACCGGTTGTAACCGGAAAGTGAAAATAAACCAATAACTGGTTGTAGCTAGAAGCATCAATGGGGACTATGAACCGGTTGAAGCTAGCGATTAGAGTTAATGGATGGTTGGAGCCAGCAAGAAACTAATAGAGGAAAAGAGGGGAAAATGAAATAATAACTCTGGGGATTCACTCACTATATTAGGCAAGTAGTTGCAAAGCAACTTACGGAATGGATTGAGGCGTGAGCCTCTTTTCGATCAACTAAAACTTGACACACTAGTGTTTTGCAAATAAACATTTATGCAAAAGGTTGTTTTTCGCAAATAAAACCCTAGCCTCCTTGTCTAGCCATACATTTCATCTTTTCCATGGCTTGCGGAGTACGAAAGTACTTACCCTTGCTCTCTATATAATATACTAGGGTTTGAAGAAGAAGAAGCTGACCTGACCGTCGAAGAGTATCTCGAGGAATAGGCAGACTTTGAAAATTTTTAGGGTTTTGGGCCTAGTTCCCAAACTGCGCCTATGGCATAAGATAGATGCTTAGGTGCTTAGCTTGGTGCTTAGTTGCTTCCGCTATTAGCTTCCGCTTTGTTGTTGGTGCTTCTCGCTGTTATCTTTTGTGTTGTGCTGTTGCTCATCTAGGGTCTATCCATGATAGCAACTTTTATAAGGATTATCCTAGTGTTGTAACAATGAACTCTGGTGTGTTCACCAATGTTTCTGTGTGTATCAGTTTGAATATCTTGGGACTAGTATGTGTAACACAGGTACAGGTGTGGCCTTCGGGGCTGTGAGGCTCGGGGCTCCACACACTCCCTCTATGATAAGTTGGTAACAGCGCAATGCAGTTGTAGATGGATGTACTTAGCACATGACATGCTGCATCTTGTGATGAAACTCATGCCGACAGCTCTCATTTCTCAAATTGATACGGCTCGCCAGCAATTGCTTTCAGAAGTTGAGAATATCTACCAACAGACATTGCTTTATGGACCACAATTAGCTACGTAGCAGTACATAAGATGTGTCTTATTGGCCACGAAATGCAGAGTTATCCTTCTGTTGGATTTGAGTACTGTCAACATGGCATTTGTTTAAATTTTTCCAGCTAAAGACCTTTTATTTTCAAGTGTTCGCAACAGCATGCCTGCATAATCATCTGATGGCTCAGATATTCAGATATAAGTACCATAAACACGGCAACTGCCAATGCGTGCTGATTTTCCATTTAACTGTTTAAAAAATCCAAATGTATATAATAGGGGTCTAGACAGATGCCAAATCCAATTCGTAGTCAGCAAATGTGTTGATGCCACAAAAGGTATCACTCTGTTACCTTGAGCCCTCCATGATCATAAAGGACAGTGCCTATACTATCGCCATTCTATCATCATATTCACTAGAATTACCTTCTTCATTAGACTCGGAAGTATCAGTGATATCAGAGAAACCATTGGTATCTATATGAGATACTTGGTCCTTTCCTTTACTTGGTTCTTCCGTTTCCAGAGAAGAAGCTCTTCTATCGTCACAATAAACAGGATCAAAATTCTGGGATTGTGGGTTTCCATAAAGCGCAACATGCCGATAATAAAGTTCAAGCTCTTTTTGAGACACGGCAATAAAACACCTCACTGTCTCCAGAGATTGTTCATATTTTGATTTTTCAAGTGCCTGACGAGAAAACTTACAAATGTAAGCGTGCAATATGATATACAGAAAACATCGATTATCTGGCACTTCTAGTAGCTACCAACCATATGCAAGAATCCATCTGAGACAACTATGGAAACAGAATCAACCGACAACCTACATTTTTTTTTCGACAATGTATCAACTGGTGACATGACATCAGGCTGAGCATAATTCTTTACCCGGTAGAAGACTATGGTGTCATTTCTAATAATATTAATAGGAACACCACCACTCAGTCTGGCTATCTCACTTGCGTACCCCTGGATTTGCCCTGGTTTGCAGGGTTTGCATGTGACCTTCACGTTCTCATGCTTCTTCCAGTGAAAATGCATGTTTAGAATAACACCACCAAAGACTCCTCGCCTTCCAACAGGGACATAATTTGACTTTTTTTGGGAAACCTTCTTCAAATAAAATCTTTCCTCTCCGTCAAGATCATCTTGTTTAACCATAGGGCCTTGTGCTTTAGCAACCTCATACTTCTTTAGCTTCTCAACCAACATAGCTTCCTTTAATTTAGCCTGGAAGGGAAACAGATAGTCTTAGTTAGTACAACTTCTAGAAACAAAATAAAGAGAAAGCAAGCACATTGTCTTCCAACAAATTTAGCATCCTTACTCCTGAAGGTAATGGAAGTTCCTTTGGAAACCAACTAATATTGATTTTTAAAAGTGACAACCCTACTAAATTCTGATTACATCGTATAGAAATAGAAGCAGACATAAATTATCAAAGAAAGTAGATTGGCAGTGAATTTAAGCTAGAATGTGTCGATGTTTTACACCGGCAATAAATATATGGGGCTAGTCGGCGGATGGAAACTCGGTGGATTGCAAAGGAACACAGGGAGATTTTATACTGGTTCAGGCCCTCGATGTGAGGTAATACCCTACGTCCAGTTTATATGTATTCCTTTGAGGAATTATGGTAGTGATTCTGGTGAACCAACTCAACCTGCCCTCATGGGGCGCCCTGCCTCCCCTTATATACTGGGGGACAGGGTTACAAGGTAGGAGTCCCCATCGGATTACGACTAGGAGATCTCCCCTTAGAGATATAACGCACCCGACTAGGACTGTATATTTCTTTCTATACAAGGCAAAGTCTGCCGAATCTAGCTATATCTCTAATTACAAGGCTAGGCCCATCCTCTATCCGAGTGGCCTATATGCTTGTCATGAGGTACCCGGGGCCCATGGCACCCACAGTAGCCCCCGAGACCTTCATAGTTGAGTCACAGCTGATGCCAAGTGCTCATCCTCCACGGTGAAGTCTTCCTGAGTGCATTGCTCCCGAGTGCTCTTTGTCTGAGTGCTGCTTCTCCCGAGTCCTGCTTCATGTCAGCTGGCAGCGAGGCTATGAAGGGCTCGATGTAGATGTAGATGTTGGAATAGTGTGCGCCGAATAGGCGCACCTATTAGGTGTAGCCCCCGACTTTGTGCTTAATTGTGAAAACAATTAAACATGAAGTCAAAGATCTTTAACCTTGTAGTCTTTCCCGAGTAGATTACTACTGGTACATGAGACTCTTCGGTATCATGTCAACCGGAATATGATTTATAGTCTTGCCGAGTAGGGAACTACTCGTATATAGGACTCTTCGACTTCATGTCAGTCGGAATGTGCGTTTATAGTCTTGCCGAGTAGGATGCTACTCGTATATGGGACTCTTCAGCGTCATGTCAGCTGGAAAGGGGATGTTTATAGTCTTTCCCGAGTAGTATACTACTCGAAAATTAGACTCGTCGGCATCATGTCAGCCGGAAAAGGTGTTTATAGTCTTTCCCGAGTGGCGTCCCATTCGGAAGTTAGACTCTTCAGCTCGTCAGCTGGAAGAATGTTTATAGTCTTTCTCGAGTAGTATGCTACTCGAAAGTTAGACTCCTCCGCATCATGTCAGCGGGAATGAGAATTTTATAGTCTCTCCCGAGTAGTGTACTACTCGAAAGTTAGACTTATCCGCGTCATGTCAGCGGGAATGAGAATTTTATAGTCTTTCCCGAGTAGTGTACTACTCGAAAGTTAGACTCATCCGCGTCATGTCAGCGGGAATGAGAATTTTATAGTCTCTCCCGAGTAGTGTACTACTCGAAAGTTAGACTGATCCGCGTCATGTCAGCGGGAATGAGAAATTTATAGTCTCTCCCGAGTAGTGCACTACTCGAAAGTTAGACTCTTCAGCGTCATGTCGGCTGGAATAATGTTGCTCATGGCAACTGGTGGCCGCGCATATAGGCCGAGTACCACTGTATGAAAAATAAATCCATTACGTGGTTAGGTGTACTCGAGAGAGATACCTGTATCTCCAATTTCAATGAAGACCAGCTTGTGATCCTTGTAAGATGTATCTCGAGACCTGGTGGATAAGACAGATACCCAAACATATATGTTTAGCAATAAGGCTCTCATGAAGCATATCTGTTTACCTCATCGGTTCCTGTGGGTAGCACCAGCGCTATAATTTCAACTCAGCCTGCGGGCGGCCCACATGGAGCATGCTACTGTAGGAACTCATGTCTTGGTGGCTATTACCAAGTAAGCCGGCCTGAACCAACCTACCCAGCATAGCTCTATAGAAGTAGCATCCATCGCATGTCAGGATGAGTATGGCGGCGTTGGTAACCGCAATCAGCCAGAGGAATCCTCGTCTGCAAGTCTTTCCGACTTATGCTCCGGATGCATCCTGGTTGCCACAGACGCCTGAGTAGGTATATTGCAGAATCTGCTCGCTCTCCCCAGGTGTGACGCGGTGCATGGGAACTCCGGATGTGCTTTGACGACATAGGTCTTCTCTGACTTCGGTAAAGCCGGATAAGGTACCGAACCTAGCATTAGCGTAGGATTCGGCTGGCGACCCTCATGGGGCGTACCCTACTTAGCCGAGTAGTACACAGCCCGACTGGCGCCGGGGCCGATTGTTAGCTCGCATGGAGCGTAGTCGGGGAAGATGTCGTCCGACTGGCGCAAGTATTGGTAAGTAGCCCTCATGGAGCATCCGAGTGTATTTTCGGCGGACTTGTCCAGCCCCGAGCGTAGGAGATAGGCTCGAAGCCCTGAGTTCCTGTCACGCATATCCGGAGCTGGGCCTGCAATATAAAAATATCGGATGAGTAGCATCTGATGATGAAAATAATCACCCGATATAAATGTATTTTACAATGTATGTAAATACGTGTTTCTTCTTTTTGATATTAATTTCCTCGAGTAGTTGACCCCTTACGTTTAAGCACTCTGCCCGACTAGTCATAGCCCCCTAGCGTCGGGAGTTGGCTCATGGCTCTTTCCCAGGCACGCGTTTTGGGTGACTTGAGTTCGTCTTACATGGAGCAGAGTTTCACGGATCGAGATTTATGCTACTCGAGTACTTTTGTAATCATTTAAGAGCAAAAACGGAAAATGCGCAGCTTGTACACCTATTAGGTGTAAGCGGCTGTGGCACTAGCAAGGCCGAGTGAGGAGATGTTTATCAGAAAGCGACTTAGCTGTTCGGTATTTGGGAGTGGGGATGCCATCCTCGTGTTTGAGCTTATGAGCCCCCGAGCATGTCACTTGTTGTTCTGATAATCTTCAGGTGTTGAAGGTCGGAGACGGTTGTGACCGACTGCCACAATGGAGCCGTCTGACCTGCGTTTGCGATTCCCAGCCTTAGTCGGGACCGCGTCGTCGGTGTCGTCCCACTTCTTCTGTCAGGGTGACTTGTTGTCATCGAGGGCCTCGGCAACAGCGTGGGCCGAGTCGGCGTACTTGTTTGCCATGTCGAATAGGGCCTTGACAGAGTTGGGAGGCTTCCGCGTGAATTTGTCGATGAACGAGGTGTCTTTGACTCCTTTTCGAAAGGCGGCGATGACGACCTCGTCCTTGATCTTCGGGATTGAGTTCCTCTTCTCAGAAAACCTCTTGATGAAGTCACGAAGAGACTCGTTCTTCCTTTGGCGCAACTGATATAGGTCGTACTCGGAAGATGGTCTCTCGTATGTTCCCTGGAAGTTGGTGATGAATCGTTCCCGGAGTTCTCCCCAGGAGCCGATTGATTGCTTGGGAAGTCCTGTTAGCCATGTCCTCGCTGAGTCGGCTAAAGCGACTGGGAGGTAGTTAGCCATGACTTTGTGATTTCCCCCAGCTGCTCGGATCGCCAGAGTGTAGACCGTGAGCCAGGACTCGGGATTGGTCTTGCCATCGTATTTGTCGATGCCTGTAGGCTTGAAACCCGACGGCCAGTCGACCTGTTGTAGCTCTTGGGTGAAGGCCGGTATGCCTTCGTCTTCATGAGGACTCCGACCCCGACTACGGCGGCGAAACCGCTCGTGGTGGAGGCCGAAATGCTCGTTCTCGTCTTCCAGTTGGCGTTGCTCGTCTTCTTCTCGTTTGCGGCGCCGAGCATTGGTGTCCTGCCGGAGATCACGCCATAGTTGGCCTCGGAGATCCCGGTTGTCCCGACGGTCACTTCGACGTTGCCAGTTGTGGTTTGGGTTGCCGAGTGACGTTTGGCGTGACTCCGTGTGCAGCCGACTAGAGCCGGCCACTCGGCGTCGCTTTGAGGTAGACGAGACTGCCATTGGGGATGCCGACCGGTTGGTCGGTATGAGGGTATCTCCCGACTGTTGGTGCTGCTGACATGCAGCAGCGGTAAGCATGGCTTTTATCCTTGCGATCGTCGGGGTGGCCTGGTGATCAGGCCCAAGTTGGAGCGTGTCCAGTAGGGTTGCGGCGGCCACGATGTTCTGCTGTGGCGTGACGAAAACGTTGTGGTCGCCGACTTTTGTTTGGAGGGTTTGTTGCTGAGCGGTTCGCCCAGCCCTGCGTAGGCCGTCGTTGTGGGCGTGCAGGCGTCTTGTTTCTTCCTCCTGTTGTTCTCGCAGACGGCAGGCCTCCTCCTCTTGTTTTTCGTGTAGTCGGCGTGATTCCTGAGTAGGAGTAGAGCCTTTGGATGCCATGAAGATTTCTCGTGGCGGAGAGAAGCTAGCCGAGCTGCTGTCCGACTTAGAGTCGTAGTCCGACTGAGAGTCGGAGTCCGACTGAGAGTCGTAGTCGGAATAGTTGATGGGGGTGATTACCACTCCGACCTCCCTAGATCCGATCTCGAGCGGCTCGGGGCCGTATCCGAGTCGAACTCTAGGGGATCGGGTTTGCCGCGTCGGACGTAGGTTGTAGATATCCGCGGCGTCGCCGAGTCCGAACGGGAAATTGACGATCTCTTCCCTTCTCGGCCCGATCTCGGCCGGCTCGAAACCGAGTCCGAGTCGAACACTGAAAGGAAGAGTTGTCCCTGGGCTCGGGCGTATAGGAGATCGCCGCAGCATGTCGTCGAAGATTGCCGCAGCGTCGTGTGGGCCGACTGGTGCGGAGTCGGCTGGTTCCTCGGCCGGTTGGATCGGGTCCGTGTCGGCCAAGGTGAGATTGCCGATCTGGTCGGCGATGACGTCGAGGCTTCTGAATGCGATTGTATCTCCAGGGGAGAGTTCGCCGCCGTCGACTTCGGTTGCTGGATCCATCGAGCTTGTAGATGTAGATCGCACCGAAGCCCCTACCTGGCGCGCCAACTGTCGATGTTTTACACCGGCAATAAATATATGGGGCTAGTCGGCGGATGGAAACTCGGTGGATTGCAAAGGAACACAGGGAGATTTTATACTGGTTCAGGCCCTCGATGTGAGGTAATATCCTACGTCCAGTTTATATGTATTCCTTTGAGGAATTATGGTGGTGATTCTGGTGAACCAACTCAACCTGCCCTCATGGGGCGCCCTGCCTCCCCTTATATACTGGGGGACAGGGTTACAAGGTAGGAGTCCCCATCGGATTACGACTAGGAGATCTCCCCTTAGAGATATAACGCACCCGACTAGGACTGTATATTCCTTTCTATACAAGGCAAAGTCTGCCGAATCTAGCTATATCTCTAATTACAAGGCTAAGCCCATCCTCTATCCGAGTGGCCTATATGCTTGTCATGAGGTACCCGGGGCCCATGGCACCCACAGAATGATTATTCACATACTGAGTAGCAATGAGAAATGTACTACTCTGAGTCTCTATATGAAAATTGCTTAATTCGATTGTAACGATTGCTTCAACACGAAACTAGTCAAGCAAACCACATCAAGAAAATATGTAAAAAGAGAGATACCTTCTCAATCTTGTATTTGAGTCGAGCTTCAGTGTAGGAAATTTCTGTTTTATCTTCTTTCCCTTGGGTCTGATACGATGTGGATCATTTTTATTGGCCTCTTTCCTCTTCTTCTTTTCCCTCTTCCTCTGAAGTTTCAATCGCTTCTATGTCAAATGACCCCTCTTCCTGGAAGGTTCCACCTCGTCAATCTCAAACTTGGGTTTCCCATCATCGGATAGAACTAGATTGACTGAGCTATGGCTAGCCCATCTAACCATCCATGGAGGATTGAATAGGTAAAAGGGATTTAAGCATTTCCCGTATGAAGAAACAGCAGGTCTGCAACAAGTAGCAGGGATAATATGAGGAAAACTAAACTTAAATTATCATTGATGAAAGAGGATAATAAAAACCAACATGTTTAGTCCTTGTCAGTCACTTCTTACATATACCTCGCATCTTGCTCATTAAGTTACACACAGTAATTCTAGATTTCAAGTAAACATGAGTAGGCGATTCTTGTCGAATGAATGTCAATGCTGTATATTGTACAGAAGCAGCAATCCTTTCGGGGGGGGGGGGGGGGGGGAGGGAAACTCTTGTATATATTGAAGTTAAAATTGCAGATGCTTCATGTTGCATAAATCATTCTGCAGCCTGCAATTTATCTCTCCTCAGAACCAAGCATCTCTCCATAAATTCTAGTAATAATTTCATATCGCTCCCATCTACGCGAGGATAAGTAGAGACGATAACCGATTAACAGATAGTGTTACCTGAGAGCTTCAGGGGGAGACGTGATTGGTGCCCTCCAGGACAGATTGAGGAGAGAGAACGAAGCCAACTTTCTCATGCTCTCACGTGAGAGGACGCGGGTCGCCATATCCCTGTACTCCTATGGCAACGCATTTCCGTGGCACCCGGCGGCGGCCACCGGCGTTGAAGCCCTAAGACACCTACTGGAGCTCCTCCGTCATGGCGGCTACCTCGAATCTGAAGCAGAGTGGTCGGCCGGCTCGGAGTAGAAGAAGCCTTGAGCTGGTCTGATCTGCAGCCGAGGAACATCGCCGCCGGAGAGTGGAGAAGGAGAAGTCGCCGGGAACGAACTCAGGAGGCGAGCGGAGCCCTTCACGTAGACGCCAAGGCCCAAAATGTTCGAAGCCCAACAGATTCGTGGGTATACAGTTCCGGCCCAACTAGTACTACGCACAGTCGTTCGTGTTAAAAAAAGGAGTCATTTTTATTATGATTTGTTACAACATTTTCTCCAATTTAAACTAACCAACGTTATTTAAAAAACAGAGGAAGTACAAACAAACACTGAATTCATATTACGAGAACTGTAGTTAAGTGCCTGTTTGGTGGGTTTCAACTTCTAAATCTAACTCCGCTCAACCCCTTCTAGTTTATTTTTTTAAGATCCCTATAGCCTGTTCCTCTTTCTTTTTAGATGGAGCTCAATCGTCTGGTTAGTCTATAGTTTAAAAAAGGTGGATCTAGAAGTTGGAGCACTGCCAAGTTCAAGAACTGGGCCACTACAAGGGACTTAGGTGAACACTTGTATATTTACCAGTTATCAATTAGAAGCGGGCAATATGGTGATAAATTGCAGGCCCTAATTCTCAGGGATTTATTCATGTATGTATTTATTACGCGCCATTTTTATTATGATTTGTTACAACTTAATTACAAACGAATGTTGAATACAAAACAGACGAATCGAGAATTCTAGCTAGTTTTTAGGAGTTTATTCATGTATGTATTTTCAAGGATCGAGCCTTGGTATAGTAAGACTGTACAAGTGCTCAGAATAATCGTCTTGGTGACCTGCCCTGGACAATCTTGATATGCATGGTGGAGTTGTAGTGAAAGATCTCCGGCTGCATCGTCTCCAGCGACAACACCTCCGACTGCAGGTAGCAGAAGCCGTCGTTGTGATCGAAGCCGTACGCGAACTGCGCCGCCATGCACGCGCAGTCGTCCAGGCACGCCTTCTTGCACGCCTCCTCGCTCACCCTCTCCAGTGCCCGCATGCTGGTGTCGTGGCTGTTGAAGTAGGCCATGTCGCGCAGCGACACCAGCCGGTGCGCGCGCCGCGCCGGCGCCGTCGTCGGGACGCCGCCGCGGTTGGGCCTACGGAAGTCGACCGCCCGGAAGTTGGACGCGTCTGGGCAGCTGCACTGCATGTCCGTGCACAAGCCGTACGCGCCGCACACCGTCGGGTAGACGCAGTCGTCGGGGTAGGGGTGGAGCACGTCGGCGACGGGCTCCCACCTCATCCCGGTCGAACGCCACTCGTAGAGGCGGAGGTGGCCGTCGTACTCCAGCCTCATGTACTGCACCGTGTCGGCGCCGATGGCGGGAAGCTGGACGGTGGTCAGCGGCTGGCCGCCGGGGCGGTCGAGCACGGTGAGGCTGCCGTTGGTGTACGCCGCGTAGGCGCCTGCGTTCTTGCTGTAACCGAGGACGTAGTAGCGCTGCGGTGGCTTGGCGTCGACGTAGGCGGCGAGGCTATCGTCGGCGACGGTGAGGTATATCCTGCTCTCCGACCAGTTGTCGAACGACGAGTTGGCGGTGAGCCGCGTGCCCTGCTTCAGAGACTACCCGACGACGAGCGTGTCGGTGGGGTGGTCGAACGACTGCCACACCGTCCTGTTGCTCCCGTCGAACATCACCAGGTTGCCGTCGCTGTTGACGCTCATCCCGGCGACTGCGCGGCCTGCCGACCATATCACCGCGGTAGCGCCCTCCCCGACGGGGGTGGCGCGGTTGGCCGACCATACCACCTGCGGGATGCCAGTGGTGACGGCCGTCATGAGTGCGCCGCTGTTGCTGTACACGACGGCGACGCCGAGGAGGAAGTCGTCGCACGCCGCGCCGCCGCCGCCGAGGTGGTTGGTGCAGAAGAACCCGTAGGCGAAGGAGGGGCCGAAGCGTGCCGGGTTGAGCTGCAGCAGCGCAGAGCGCGCCACGGAGCCGTCGGTGTACGTGACGTGGTGGCGCAGCGTGGCGTCGGTGTTCGCCCACGTCGTGGACGGCTTCGCCGTCGGGTAGTCGTACGGCTGCGCCCGCGCGCGGAGCCCGCCCACAAGTAGGCACAGCACGAAGCCCACGCCGAGCAGTGCCGTGCGCCGCATCGTAATCTACTACCGGATTACGCATTACGGTGATCGGGCAACGAGTTTGACGCGGGATGTGGTGCGAGTTGGCGTGACGAGTCGAACGTTTTTTATAGCAGATTTGCTATTAATTAAACGTTTGATTTTTTTGATTGTATCGTTGGATGCGTGAGGCGTACGCGGCGTGTGCGGCGCGCGTGGAAACTTTGGGAGGCGAGACGGTGCGCGGTTTCACCGGGACACGGTTGGTGGCCGCTCCGCTGCGCTGCATGGGCATGTACACCGTGTATGGGGCGCCGCGCGCCGTTGGTTGAGGACTCTGAGATCAATCAACCGGAGGAGCGGTGCACCGTGCACGCGACTGCACGCTGCGAGCCAGCTCATGTCGTACGAGCCCCTGTCTTGTCTCGTCCCATTTGTTTTGACCGTGCCACGTTTAGTAGTGCACAACAGCGAGCAGATAGCATCTGTGGCTAGCGACCACAAACGTTCGCGACGTTCTCGAATACCACTCGTTGATTCGCCTCTTTATTGGAAGAGGTCAGAACACAGAAAGTTTACGTAGTAGAAGCCTCATGCCAATATTTCTTATTGTTATTAACAAATTTTCGAGCTAGCTCTGGCAACTACTGCGGTTGGCTAAGACGAGACGCTGATAAGGGTGATCGAGCACGCCACGGCGCGTTCGTGTGCACTCCAAGAACGAAATCCATCCTGCGCCGCTGCGCACACGGGAAGCAGCAGCCGTCGCGGCAGCAAATGCCGGGAAGTAGCAGTCGTCTCGTCGGCAAGGAGATTTGCTGCCCGGCGTCGCGCCAAGAGAACAGTTTTGCTACTTTCTGGTCAATTTAAAGCTCACATGGAGCCTATGTAGTAAGGGCCCTCAATATATAGATTTGGTTTGGGCATTTCTATTGACTGATAATCCCTGTTTAGTTTGGCATATTTTGTACAGCGTGATGCTATGAAGTGGTAGATTGATCTTACTCCTTTGCTGTTTGTAATCTTGTAGGAAAACTTGCTTATAGATTCAAGAACGAAGGAGTGAAGGTGAGACTATTCCCTGGACATATCTTGGTTTTTAGGCTATGCTCCCTCAGCACATTCTTGATAGTCAAAATTTCTCTGAAGATGTAACATTCTCTGATGAAATTAATGAGTTCATGTTCCTGCTTTCAACAATAATATAGGATTATAGGTATTGATGGCAGCAGGTGATACCTTCAGAGCAGCAGCTCGTGACCAACTAGAAGTTTGGGCAGAGGGAGCAGGTTCAGAGATTGTTATCGATAATGATAAGAAAGCAAAACCTGCATCAGGTATGGATTTTTGATCTGCCAAGCATTATGATCACACTATCTTCTCATAAGGAGCTCAGCTTCTATGTTTCGTCTAATTTGTCTTGCTTGGTAGTTCTCTCACAGGCAGTGAAACGTGCGAAGCGTGAAGGATTTGATCTTGTTCTTTGCGACACATCAGGACGTATGGTTATTTTAGTGAAAGAGTATAATATGCGCATGTTCGGTTATTTACTAACTGGGGAAAATGACTTTGTTTCAGCACTTATTTTTCAGGGCTTCATACAAATTATGGTCTGATGGAAGAGTTGGTATCCTGCAAGGAAGTCATAGCTAAAGCCCTTCCGGGGTGCTCCTAATGTATGCTGTATTTACATTCAAAGGATTTAGTTTGTGTTGATTAGGCCATTTTGGCATGTGCAGTGGTTTTGAGGCAAGCTTAGAGAAGCACAGTTATAATCAAGATACTGATACTTTATTATTTGCTTTCGTTGTTCTTAACTACTATCATATATTCCATGCTTAAGAGGAGATTTTGCTGGTTCTGGATGGCACAACTGGCTTGAATTGCTACAGAAAGCGAGGGAGTTCAATGTTGTAATCACTACTCCTTTGCTTTTTTGGTACTGAGATAGTGATAAAGAACTCTCTTGGGTTAATGCCAGGTTGTTGGAGTTACAGGATTCATCCTAGCAAAGCTTGATGGAACTGCTCGGGGTGGTTGTGTGGTATACACATATTCCTTGGAATATGCAGCTTAAACATCATTGTTTACTGGGTAACCTGAGTTGCTGCTTGATATGTTGCAGGTTAGCGTTGTAGATGAACTTGGAATTCCAGTGAAGTTTATTGGTGTTGGTGAGGGGATGGAGGATCTACAGCGTTTTGATGCAGAGGCATTTGTTGAAGCCATTTTCCCTTGAACATGGACCCCTTTTTGAGATGGGAGAATCTGAACTTTTGGAGAAAGCATGTTTACTTGTACATCCTTCAAGTTTTTCACTCTTGTGACCTTTGTTACTTTGTGGCCATCATGTAACATATTTTGCTAACATGCTAGGGACTAGAAGCAAATTGTTGGACCGTCACAGTTTTGTTCTCCCATTGCATTCTTTGTCCAAAGCCAATGCAAATGCATGAACAAGAGTATATAACATTTTTGGGCTTGAAAGAGTACATCATACTGTCACATGATTTGTTGGGGCATCAGATCAAAACAGCATATAAATTCTGAAAAACGAATTGACCCAAGGTTTATGTGCTCCAAAGTAAAACTCGATAGAATTCATTCATACTAAAACTCGATAGAATTCATTCATACTCCTATCGAAGTCCTACAGCTACAAAAGGTTGCTTGCAGTGAAACCTAGCCCATTTAGCTGCTCAATCTTTCAACGGCCGGCCATCACTTGGAACAATAACACTACGGCCCATAATTCCCGGGAACCCCGTTCCGGCCCAAATACATTTCGCATCCAGGTGGAAGGTGTAAGAAATTCTAAGGAAAAAAATCCAATTTTTGCGGTACATTTGTATTCATGTGCATCATAATCATGTAAATCCAAACGAAGAGGGGGGCAATACCAGCACGAAGTTTTGATACTTGATAACAAACTTTTCATATCCTTCCAGTAATACAGGATAGAATATAAAAAACTGGAATCACATCAGTGTGTCATACTGTACAGCTGAAGTCAATCACCATGCAATAAATATATCCCAAATACAACAGCAGAGGTTCTTTCAATACAAACTCCTACTGGAAGGGCATTTGTCGGTCATGATACAGCCGTGCTATTGCCAGTTTCCATACTGCTGTTGATTGCGAGAACCACCTTGAGTATAGTTCTGGCCTCGACCTGGACCAGATGCACCATAAGGTCCACCTTGAGTATAATTTGGTCCGCCCACACCATAGCCACTGCCGCCCCCACCCCGCGGACCACCGGCTCCGCCCACACCATAAGGGGGAGGTCCTCGTCCTTGCTGAGGATACGGGCCACTCCCATAGCCACCTCCCTGCCCACCGCGGTTTGGGTTGTAGCCTCCTTGGTTCCCACCTTGTGGATACCTATTAGGGCCACCTGGTCCTCGAGGCTTTGCATAGTGATGACTTGGGCCAGCTGCCACAGGTGGTGCATTGTGCATAGGCTGGCCAGGCCTGATTTGGTGTGGTTGGCCTGGGTTCTGGATCGGAGGTAAACGGGAATGGGATGGAGGGTGCTGCAATTTCTGGCGCTTTGCAGCTTCCTCTGCTTGCCTCTGCTGCTGGCGTTTTTTCTTGGTCTGGAATTCATGGGACGCCTCGTACTTTGGCAAGCTGTAGTAGCAAACATTTAATAAGGTAGCGGTTCAATTAAGTTTAACAACAAAGTTATTAGAAATAAGCTACTTAGCAGTATGACAAAAGTAGCCATAATATATACCTTTTCGGATCACATGGTAAGGGATCAGTCCAGAAATACTCCGCATCAAGTGCATCTTTCGCTGATATCCTCTGTATAACCAAAATGATTGTCAATTTATAGAACAAAAAGCAAATGGAAATGATAAATGCCATGTGCTTGAAAGTCAGGACCGATTAATGTAGTATACCTGTGAAGGATCCAAAGTTAACATCTTCTCTAAAAGATCCAGCGCATGCCGATCAAAACTGCAAATATGTAGAACACCAGTGAACATCAACGGTAAGACCAAAGCTACATAAGAAAACCACTGCCAAGTATATCACTCACTGCTTAAAGGACTCTTTCACCCGTCTCTTCATAGGTCGTTGAGGCTTGAAATTGTTGTACCATGGCATTTTTGTGACACCAGGCCAGATTAACTCATCAGGGGTACCACAAAGCTCAAAAATTTTGGACAGTTGTTCTGGCTGCAGTAATAGCATAAAATCAAATAGGTTATAACTGGTCCATGGATAAGTACAAACACGAGCTCCCAAATGATGCCTTGACTCTCTAAACAAAGACACAGATAATGTTGACTAGATTAATGCATGTGATATAACTTATTGAGATATTCCAGAAGCTAGCTGGAAGAGATTAAGGTGAGCACGCAAGGCGGCAATGGCCTACCAGATAGAGAAATTTAAAGCAAACACCCATGTGAAGCGCATGCAATCAATGCGTAGGGAGAATCACTTTACAAATTTAATCAAGACTGCCACTGCATGATAACTGTGGTTTTAATTTTTCGAGTGACAGTAAATGTTGGGAGAAACGAATAAATTCTCTCCACAGATTAATGAACTGAGTAGGTGCAATGGAAAACTAAAATGCACTTCAGTTATCTAATTGATAGCTCAAAGCCTCGAATTACCTCGTTCTTTCCAGTCAATATTGGCTTTCCATTGAGAAGCTCTGCGAAAATACAACCCACTGACCACATGTCAACAGCTGGACCATACCTCGTGCTTCCAAGTAGCAACTCTGGAGGTCTGTATACACAAATACGAGAGAAACAATGAAAAGCATGTATAACAAATATAAATGCATCAACCTCCTCATGGGAAGAATCCGTACCTATACCACAAAGTGATCACACGGTTAGTTAAATTTCCATTGTGATCACTAGAGAATGATCTTGCAAGGCCAAAATCAGCGAGTTTCAAGTTACCCTCATTGTCTATCAAGAGATTAGATCCTGCAAGAAGAAAAGATACAACTTATTAGCTCAGGGAAAAAACACACAGATGCAGGAAGACACAAGCAACCTCTAAAGATGGCACCTTTAATATCTCTGTGAAGGACTTGATTGACATGGCAATAGTGCAGGCCTGTAAGTAGCTGCCTCATGTAGCACTGGAACAAGTAAAGATCACACATCAGAAGGTCAGTCTATTAACCAGAACACTGAATTCACACGAACAGGTGGTTCTACCTTAATCTGAGGCACAGTGAATCGCATCCCAGGCCTATCCGCTAGCCCAGTAAGATCATGATCCATGTACTCGAAGACCATGTAGATGCTCCCCTTGTACTTGTTACCCTCGACTATTTCAACAAGATGACAATGCATCAGATATTACAACCTAGAACCACCCCCAACAAACTAAGGGCGCTAGAATTGCAAGAATAAAATGAGCCATACTTGGCTTCCCTTGCTCATCTCGCTCTGGGCCTGAAAAAGGAAATTTCCAAATTCAATTAGTACCAAAAATAAACTCGGTTCTGGTACGTCAAAACCAACCGTGCCTCTACCTGGAGAGGTGACGATCTCCTTGAGCTGGATAACGTTTTGGTGGTGGAGCTTCTTCAAAATCTTGATCTCACGTATGGCCGTGATGGGGAACTGCCGCCGAGGCAATCAACAACGCATCATCAGAGGGGAAAGATGGAAGAAAGGATGGACAAAAACGGGGGACAAACTTACGCCTTCGCGCTCGTTGTCCATGCGGATCTTCTTGAGCGCGACGATCTCGTTCGTCTCCGTCTCCTTCGCCATGTAAACTTGCCTAACGACGGCGACGGAGAGAGAGCCGGATTAGACTAGTAATCCCCTCGATTCATACATAGCTAGGGTTTGAGCGAGATGTTTACCCGTAGGTGCCCTCGCCGATCTGCTCGAGCTTCTCAAAGCAGTCGACGCTGCGTGAGCCCCAGGAGGGGGACTCGTCGAGGTTGAGCTGCCCGGGCGCCGCCACCGCCATGGCCGCCGGAACCGAGCGAGGCCGACCGCTTCTTCTTCCCCTCGACGGCTGAGCTGCAGCTGCTGGTTGTGGTGTGCTAGCTAGGGTTGGGTCAGAGACTCTGTGGAGTCGGACCGACGACTTCCGCTTCCGCGTGTAGACAGTCTGGTTCGGAAAAGAAGAGGGAAACGGCCGCAAGTTGGGTACATTTACACCGACATTTTCGAACCAAATTGTATAAAATCCGCTAAAAAAATACATTTCACAATTTTATGTGCAGAGGCGGTGCTTCTAGCTTGATGAAAACAACCATACGCACGATACGGAGTATTTTTTTTATTTTTTGAATCTTTTTAATTTTTAATTTTAAAAATAAACCCTCCAAAAACTTATTTCTAAATCTAAATCTTTTGAATTTTGGTCCCTACACTGTCACGGTATGAGCAGGTCTAACTGGTGTGGCGTACCATGTCTTACCATGTCAATCTCAATCTTTGGGAGTAAGTTTTTGAAGGGTTCTTTTTTAAAAAATAAAAAGGTTTAAAATGTAAAAAAATTCACGGAAGTGAGTAATTAAGAGTTCTCAACACTTCAACAGAATGAAATGTCATAATATGGATTTGTGTTCTTTCAAAAAAAATTAATTCGGATTTGTATGACTTGGGACGTAAACTGCGCAAAACTAATGGGGCGATGCTGAACCAGATTGGCGATGCCACCCAAATGACAGCATATTGTTTGCTGCTGACTGAAACAAACCAATTCAAAATTTCACCTGAGTGTAAAATTAGTACAAGTAAACACTTAAGCAAGGGATTGCCCCTAGATCAATAGCTTCGTATGATTTAATCCACCCTCGAGTCAAAATTTTACTGTACAACTAGGTGGATTCGCAATCGATACACTGCTCCCTTAACTTACGCAGTGCGCATTCCCTGAAGAAGTGAAGATTTGCTCCTTTTAACTGACGCAGCGCGCATTCCCGGGAAGATTTGCTCCATGATCTCGCTGTCGCAGTTCTCAATAGTCCTCAAGGAGTCAAGGTGCGTGCAAAATTCAAGGTCAAGGCATGGACTCAAGCATCTGGCCTTGCCGGTGCAAGATATGAGGCTAACAAGTAATGTTACGCAGCTTGATAGTTGAATGGTGGAAATGACAGCCTTAGCATTTTTTTTCATGTTGCTGCTGCAGTTCTAGGCTTCTTGAATCTAGAACTGTGCGCAGATACTTTACCCCCACGGTTTTGTCTCTTGTCAAACTTACCACTTCTGGTTCTTTTGTTGTAACCATGAGGCTTGTCACCTTTGGTACTTCGACTATTTCCTGGTTGTGCTTCAGATTTGGATTTGACATTAGTTCTATCACCTTTGTGGCCCGGTGGTATGCTTTGTTGGCTTTTCACACCAGGAGATCGAGCATTCCTGGCCCCTTTAATGAAGAATTCCTTCTTTCCAGCTGGCAAACTCCTCGATGGCGCCCAAGTGTGTGTTTCCTCTTGTCCGGTTTCACCATTAGAATCAGACTGTTTTCTTCTGCATATATATGGAATGATAAAACATACTATTAACTTGTAAAAATGGTAAGGGGAGAAGGGAAATTGGAGGCAGTGCTGCAGGCTAACCTCTTAGCAGCATGTTGCGTAGGTGGTTGTGCCTCAGACTCTGCGCCCTCTGCCACATTATGATTCCCCTTGCGGCCCTGCAAGTTGCAAGTATCAGAGCCGTTCAAGGAATACATACTTTGAATTGTCCAGAATACATACCCAAGAAAATACTGAGTTAAATATCAGAGTTGTCTTAGTCTGAATTTGAGAAGTACTGAGATATGCCTTGTGACTAGGATGTACATGGTTTCAAAAATAAATCATGCAAAGGCACAAATGCAATATTGTGGATGGATGAAAATTTTGTACCATTGTAACTGAAGAATATTATGAATAGGGGAAAAGGATTTTGGTAAAGGATAACAATATTACCAAACTTATTAAATGCACCCAATTCTTCCCAATTATTCTCTTTTAGGGCGGCCGAAGTAAAGAAACATGGCTCATTGCTACACAAATTTAGCCGTAATAGTGCATTTAAAGATAATCCAGTTTAACCACCCATTTAATAACATGCTAACCAGTCCATACATCAGGATCAGGACTAAGTAAAGCCATCTCAACATTACGGGAGGTGAATTAAATAGGTTCTTAAACAAAAATTAAATAAAAAAACTTGCTCTTTGATGTGAGTATGTTATGCTACAATTAATACAAACATGTGTCAGGCCACATATAAGAAATAGCTTTGCCTAGTAAACAATGATTAAGATGGTAATAATTTATTATTTCGTTGAATACATGAAAAGGCAAATGGTTCAGGGAATCATGGCCCCATGGTTTGCTGTCTTTCCTTCAGACAATTAACCATTAGCCCTGTAACCACTGTCCCTTAGGTCTAGCATGGACCTTATAGCTTATGCAGTCTGTACTAACTTGCCTGTGCAGCTGTACTAAAACTTTCTCATATTAATTCAAAATCCGCAGCTATCCAAAATGGGGTCAGTTGACCTCCCAGCATTTTAGTGCCATATTACTATACAAGTAGCCAAGAAGCCCAGAAATAGTAAAATTTTGAAGAAATTGACCCTATTAAGCATTTATATTTATATTCAATAAATTAACTGTCAGTAATTGATCTGGAGCACCAGCGGCTAATTATGTATTGGCTAAATTCACTATGGCTACAACTAGTTTTCCAAGGTAGACCAAGCAAGTAAAGGGAATCTGACCTCTTCAACGCTTCTAACAAAGGCCCTGTACTTTTCAGGTGTAACTAAGTCGATAGCATTGATGCCACATTTCCTAATCAGTATTTCCAATATTAACACAACCTGCAAATTAAATATCAGAGTCACAAGTTATATATTAATTACCCCTAAGAAAAATATGAGCGAATGGAAAATAAACTCTTGAATAATTAATTTTACTAACTAACCTTTCCTTTGAAATGATGCTTTGTAACAGATGACCATGGTAATATGCCACTCATGATATCTGCTTGCAAATCCAATAGTTTTTCTGAATGCAAAGATGTTACCAACACCTTTACAAAGCCCAAAGATGCCTAAAACATGTAGGATTGAACTTATTTAACTCTCAATAATGGGAAAACAATTAAGAGAAGCATGCAATGAAAAATAAACTCACCTTGATTACTTCAATAGCTTTATGTTTCAGCAAAACTAAAACTGATGGTATCAGATTTGGAACTTCCAAGCAAAAGTTAGCATCATTGTATATAAGCAACGATAGTGCGGCTATTGCCCCACTCACTATGTGCGGAGATGGACTAGAAAGATATCCCATCACCTGAAAAATAACAAGATTGTAAATCAATTCCAAGTTTGAACTATAAAAATCTTACATATGAAATACATAGATGGTTGACTGTAAATCAACTCCAAGTTCAACATGGAAAGTCCTGCATATCGACATGTAAATGATCTTCTTATGAACTTCCCATATGGAATTATAGTGCTTGCTTTCCACAAAAATAATATTGCTTACTCAAACTGAAGTTCAACAAGTGCCATGTTGATATTACAACTTTACTGATAATTCTTATACATTATGGACACATTCTTTAAAAAAAAATACTTTAGGAATGACAAATCTCTAGTATGTACCGTATTTGGCAATGGGCATGACAGATCTCTGTCGTGTGGTGTTAAAGCAACAAAAAGGGAAACACCTCATGTGCATGGTCATCAGATATGCTTAGATTAGTAACTGAAATATGTATTTATCTAATGCAGCAAAAATTTCACAGTCCAGTTGGATTGCCTATAGGAAACAGTTTGCATGGTCTCAGCTCCTAACATGGTAAACTGCAAGCAAAGCAACCATACATTGGACACTCTGGATACAAGTACAAAACTAGCCTCACTTAAAAGGCAGAAGTTTCTGTTGGCTAAAACAAATTCCAATAAAAGTCTAGCCTTCTAGGCATAGTTATCAGACCCAGCCCGGCCCGGCGGTCCTACCAGAAAAAACCGGACCCAGCTCCCGTCTGGTCCGTCGGACCAGACATGCAATTAGCCCGGACAAATCATGTTGAGCTGGCCGGATTAGATGCAACCCGGCCAGCCCAGTAACGGCCCAGCACTGCTTCAACGAAAATCCAAAAATTCCTTGTGGGAACCCTGATCTTGATCTAAGACTAGTCGCGTGCATGGGAAAACCAACTAGGCAGCTCAGCTCTTTGTTTTATATTTCCAACACTATTAATATAGACTTAACTAGTGCTATCACGGTGGGAACAAACACACAGTTCGACCAGTGACCCACCAGTTGAACCACTAGCCTGGTGACCCAAGACCCTAACCGGGTCGATGGCCGGTCCGGTTCTATTAAACACTGCTTCTAGGCAGTTAGGTAGTTATTGGCAGAACACCATTGTGATGATCCTAGGGCTTGGGTGCTGCTAATCGTTAATCCTTTGTACATTGGAGTCTAGAAAGTTTTTATACAAGCTTAATGCACTAAACATTCATAACTGACGAAAGGACCTAGCGGTGCTACTCTTCATAATACATTGACATTAAGTTCAAACAATATGAATGGAGAGAACACATTCCCAGATTTCCTTCATGAGAAGCAAAATGAATATTTTTAGGTGTGATGATTAGGACATGAAATAAAAAAAATATGTGTCCCTCAGACAAGGCAGCATATAACTTCTCCAGCTATGCCAGATAAAATCATAAAACATAGGGATTATATTAGGAGCAGAGAAAACTTTCATACCATTGTGAATAGTCGTTGAAGATCTGAATCTTCACTGTTTGACTCAGAGCTTCTCAAGCTATTACTAATAGCCAGGAGTACATCATATGCTAATCTTCTACTTTCCTTCTTGGACTGCACAAGGAAAAAAAAAGGTGGAACAGGTTAAAATAAAGCATATGATGACAGCATCGCAAGAACATTGTCATCAGTGGCCGTGTATATGTTTTCAGAACCTTGCTTTAAGTTTTTAAAACTATCTATCTATAGCAAAAGGCTTTAGACTGACAGGATATATCCTCCTGATACATAATTGATAACTGAGAAAAAAAAATTAAGGGTAGGGAATAAACCTTCAATGCGACTATTAACTCGTTTAGAATCAGGAACGCCTTCTTGCTCATGTTCTCTTCATTAACCTTAAAAATGGCAGAAAAGAAGTCAGACAAACATATATTACATGAATATACAAGCAGGATTAGTAAAATCAAACAAAATAGTATAGAACTAGACTATAGGTACACATCACAGACAAGGTGGGATAAATGCAATCAAAGATCATGTTGATGGTTTGATGCTTTCTTTGTAGCAGACGCATCCAATCCAGAAGATATCCAAACTAAGCCATTATGTTATTCTAATCAGTTCAAAGAAATATTTATAGATGTAGAATGGGCCTCTAGCTACTACAGCTATTGTAGTTCTTTGATATTTTTCTAGTCATATGTTTATTACAATTATAGCAAACGCAAACTTTCTAGAGGTACAGGTAAATTGATTAGTTATTAATGTCCGCTTTCTATGCAATTTAATTTTAATAAGATTAAGGTTCTGAGCTTTCGAACTATTAGACATATTAAAAAAGTTTTTTACGCTTCGAATTAGATACGAACAAATCATTTTATTACTTAAGTGCAATTTCAATGTATGGATATTATATTAGCACCAAGTGGACATGATTTACATGTTTACATTCTGACAGTACAAATTGTCTTAACAAATGTGCAACAAAACACTCCAAGTACTGAACATAACGTGCAGGCAGAACAGCATGTTCTTTTACTAGAGCAGATGGCATGTATTCAGGGCAAACAACGTGAACAGGCTTTGGCTTAATGGTTCAGAGATCAACATAGAACTTTGACAAAGCAACCTTGAAATTCCACAATCCAAGTCATCAAAAGGGCAAGATCCAGATAATGTGCTACATCAAAGATTGTTGAAAGAGAGGGGAAAAACTGTTGACATACCTTAATCATGTGAACCAACAGATACTGGTAGCATAATAATTGGCCTTCTAAAACTTCATTTTTCAAATCTGCCTTTATTCCATGAAGAAGCATCATTATCTCATCCAGCCGAGCCAAAGAATATTCATTGTGTTCCTGAAAGAAAGAAAGGGATGGTGACTAATAGCAAAAAGAATAGTCATAAAAAATGCGCAAGAGGATCCCATACAGTCATACTGACCTTCAAAATTATGCTTAGTGCAAACAGAGCTTTGCCCTCACAAGGCTTGTTGTTCTGTGAAGAAAAGATAAACTGGAATGAACATTGAATGCTCTGATAAGAGTTGGGGTATCCGGGAATAACAAGAAAACAAACTAGTAAGCAATACCAGTAAAGAAGATTTAACAAATCCAAAAAGTACATCAAGCATATCCTCGTCAGCAGCTTCGGCGAATGTCGAAATAAGTTCCATTATAAGAGACCTGCACAAACAGAGTTACAATCATACCATGTATAATACACTTCTAGCACGTGCTAGCAAAGTAACTAGATGTGAATACATGATAACAGAAATAATCATATAGTCCCTCCATTGAAAAATATAGGGCATGTAGTTTGAATAGGCTTGTTGATAAATATCATCCTTGGATGCAAATTTAATGAGCATTTTCCATTTTCCCTAACATGCCCCTAACATCACACAGTATTATCTCGTCTTTTCAAAACAATTATGAGAGGGAACTTCCAACTCATTTCCCACTCTTTATCTATTATATCACCTCCTTGATACACGTGCGACATCAAGATAAGCCTTCTATAAATAAACAGAGGAAATAATAATCTTCTAACATATCTAACAGTAACTCCAAAAAGCGATGTCTAATTGAGATGCTAAGATTGTTGCATGATATTAATTCCATTTATTCTTGATAGGACTAACCACAAATCCTTAATGATCATCTCATGTAAGTCACTTTATGGCCTAGACCACTTGCACAAAAATGTACAAACTCTCAGTGAAAACTGAAAACTCAAAGCTGTGGGGACTAAGTTCTACAAAAAGGAGCGTAAGAACAATAAGAAATCAAGATTCCAGATAACCAGATGACATAGATCATGGCAATGTTCAATGGAATAAACAACGGTATTTTTTGCTAAAAAAATTTGAATAGATACTCCCTCTGGTCAGAGATACTTGATGTTTTGGACAAGATCCAGTCAAACTTTTGAAACTTTGACTATCAATGACTTCTAAAATACTTAGTTTGAAAACGTAAATATGTATGTGTAGATTTTTATTGAAAAGTACTTCCATAATCCCATAAATTTATTAGATTTTATAAACTTATTTTAATATAAAATCGTGACCAAAGTCAAACCTCCAAGACCTAAAAAAGTCAAACGACAAGTATTTTTTACTAGGAGGAGTAATTGATTACATGGTTGAAACTAAAAAAAATTAAATGATACAGCTGAGAGCCTGACAAATTTGGTGATTTTTTTTTTCTACAGGTGTGACCTACATTCAAAACAAACATCATAGATGCATAAAGGAATAATAGCAAACCTTTTTTTATATTTCTCTCATCTACATCGGTAACCTCTTCATCCTTTTGTCTACCTCATTATTTGGCATTCAATAGTCTCTGCTCCAACTGAGTATCTTCTAAACCAAATTTTTAACCAGTGAAAGGAAAGGTTGCAGATGTTGTGCTATCAGAAAGTTAGCCAACATCTCAATGCTCCTATCCACAAGAAGACACAAAGACGATATGATAAAATATCGTGTAACGCGTGTCTAAAATAATTTGTTTCAGGTATAAATAAACCTAATGTACTGACACAACTAGTATGGCTCAACCTCTCCTAGGTTCAACAGTTAAAAGAAGTTGGAGAAATAATGCATTCAAGGTAAAACTGTATTTTGTTAATATACAATACTCACTCCATTTTTTTTGTTTCACGTTGGTTAGTCCAACGCCATACATTTAGAGATGGAGGGAGTACAAGAATACAGTGCATCGAACCAACCATAAAAAGTATGCCATTCGACTGAGCCATTTATGGGCACACATGGATATGGAATAACCAACTGGACCAGGATATTAATCTCAGACATTTTTCAGTTGGTATTTGCTATTTAGTCATTTGAGTGCGCATTGCTCAGAAGAAATAATGTTGTGGTTCCTTTTCTTATGTATTGACAATAACATGCAAAAGCGCTTTTATAAAATTTGCACTTATATAACTCATCCCTGTTGCACCTTTACTGGTTTTATTTATATCAACCAAACATGGTTAAATGATAGTAAAAAAGTACGAACACAATAACATAACCATGTTCTACTAAAATTAATCTCTCTTTAATATGCATATAGGGCACAGCCCACAGTAGTCAATATTGGCTGCATCAAGCAGCATTAAGCCCTTCTCAAGCATGTGATACATGACCTCTCATTTAAATCAGTGGCACTCTAATAAGTAATCAATCAAACAGCAAATGCCACATAATAGAAAATAACACGATGTTTCAATATAAGTCCATGACTGATTTAAGTAGGTCCTTTTTAGACTTAATTGGTTCGGAGACCTCCAAATAACATGATAAATAATTGATCATAATTAGAAATACTAAGTGACACACCTTCAAATGAGATTGCTTCTCTGATGAAGAATCAAGAAAATAATCTGTGACAGTACAAAGAAGATCCACAGAATGTGATGCCAGAACTTTCATGTTCTTACAGGCATCCTTTTTAGAGCACCTCTCAAAGCTTGGGCAGCTTAAGTTAATTTTTGAGGAGAACAAAGTAGAAAGTTCCACATATATTTCTCTGTTTTGATCACTGCTACTTAATCTTCTAGTTCCATCTACAAGTTGCTGAGAAAAAACAAAACAAGTTGTCTGAGATAAGGCATGGAGCAGCCTTGTAGTTTGAAATTCCAGAACAAATGAGTTTAGAAAACATAAGAGTGCAGTATATCTGTAAATAGAAACTGCACCTGCAGCGCTTTAACAGCAGGTTTGTACAGATACTGGTCACACTTCAACATCTCTAGTAGCAACTTGGACAGAGAACCAAAATTCTGACATACATCAACCGGACAGCGGCAGAAGGCAGGAAGCAAATTCCACAACTGATTGGTCCATGATTTCAGGTTTTCACATTTCCGTGCTGATTTTACTGAAGTTAAAGCAGAAGGTTAGGAAATCGTATTGCAGGTGTATTTGAGACCTAATGAATTGGTTTTACCTACCACTGTTAGAAGCTTTTTGTACAGATTCCGCTAGCGGTACAATGCACTCTAGGAATTGTTGCAGTGAGGCCCCATAGATATACTTATCTAAAATGGGCAGAAGCCAAGAATTTGAGCATGTTAACCGGTCCTCATCAAAACCTATTGGAATTAGTGAAAGGATTTTATCCGGCCCCAAAGCAATCACAGCTGCCCCAAAGCACTCTTCAACCTGCAAATTTAACAAGTTAAATGAAATGTCAATAATGCAATGCTCAAACCCTTTCTCTTTATCTAACAGAGACAAATAAATATGCAGTTGTAATATGACTAAGGTAATCAATAAACTTCTTGTTTTATTCTGTACTTAAACTTTCACAGGCATTGCAGCATGATGTAGATATATATTAAATCATATAATATTTTATGTTCATAGTATATGGTATACTCAGTACATCATATACTCAGTACACACAAAAGATGCAAATAGATGTTCTATCTTCGATGTGAGAAAAATCAAGAAATAAACTTACATTCTTCCGCTCTGATTCTTTGTCTATTTTCATGACAATTTGTGACAAGGTAAGTATGATATGTTTCATAAAGACATACGAACTCTCCCCTGGAGAAGAACCAAAGAATACAAATGAGTTAATCAATCAAATGAATCATATAAAAGCAGGGCAATATCATTCATCCAAAAAGCTGCAAATGTATGACAAAATATAGAAGGTTAAAACTTAAAAAGGTACGGGGCGAGACTGCCAATCTTTCATGTGTCTAAATTAGTTTCGTGGTACTTGCACTAGTAAATAATCCCTCTGTCCCAAAATATAAGCATTTTTAAGGTTTTGCACGAAGGTTAAGAAAGTAGGTGGAACTGAATGAGGATAATTGTAATTGGTTGAGATGAGAAAGTAGGTATAGAAATTAAATGGGGGATGGTTGTGATTGGTTGAGAGGAGGGAATAAGTGGAGAAGTTGCTATATTTTGGGATAAATTTTGAATGTTCGAAGTTGCTATATTTTGGGACGGAGGGAGTAGTAAACATTTTTTTTAAAAAAAAATGTAGTGCAAGATCTGATCATTTGCACCCAACATGCATATTTTGACAACATGCTGCATGCTGGAATTTATATGAGATACCTAGTGTTTCATGTAGACTGTAGAGAACATGTATATAATAATTATAGGTACCTACTGTTTCATGTACAAGAATGCACCTTTACAGTGAAGGTAATTACTTCTACGAGTTCAAAACATGCTCTCGAATCGTTATTCATATGCACTGATACAGTTATAGGCAAATGGTACTTTACTGAAATTATTGAAGTCATACCAAGTTTGAGAAACAAAACCAAGGCTATTGTTGAGATACTATTGGGAGGAGAAGCACATGCGCAAAGCATGTTATTAATTGACGAACAGATTGATTTAATAGCAGCCGCATCACTTAAGCTCTCATAATCACGATCGCATAATTGTGATCCAGTCAAAATAATATTCCGGTCAATATGAGAATCAATACAGTCTTGTAGCAGTCCTGCTATATCTTCAGAACATTTTCTGTCTAGAATCAGGTATCCTGCCCATTTGAGAATCTTACCAAGTTAGCTCTGGTAAGTGTTAACCATTACAATACATATCATGAATAAGACAATGTCTAAATACAACTATCAGAAACCCAAAGGCTGTGAACTAAATTAATAAGTTTGAGATAGATTATTAACGGGATTATTGCCACAGATTATCTACTATATTATAGGGATAAATTAAATGTTTTGAGAAATAAACTTAACAAATAGCTTAGAACAAGTGGTCTAAGCAATGCAGTAGAAGAAAGGTTTTTGAGAAAAACGTATTTTTACAGACATGGAGCAAATAATCCGCAGCAATAATCCAGTGAAGTAGCTGAAAGGAACAGGGCAACAAAATGGGTTGATCCGCAGGAATAGTAAAGAAATATTGTATCTGATAAACATAAGTATTCATTAGAATAAGGGCAGCATACAGCATTAGCATATAATATCTCAAAGTTCATCCAAAAAATAGAAGATTTAACTGTCACTGTCAAGAAAGAGCAAAGAGGTGAGCTTTTTTTTTTCTCAAATGCACCCGTGCAAAATGGAAATGGAGGAAGCATGTCCAAGGACCATAGGTTCAACGTGCCCTATCGATGATAACCAGAAAAGATCAAACCCAAATATGTCAACTGAAAACTCGTAAAAGAAGCATTATCATATTGAAATATTGACACGTGAAAGAGTAGATGAGCAAACCTGAAACTGCCTCAAATGCAGATGGAAGAACCTCCGTCCACAAATTTGGTCGACCAACCAGTTTCACCAAGCATTTTTTCATCAGCTTCAATGCTGAGACAATGGTATCATCAGGCTTCTTTTCATCATAATGCAGGTACCCCAACAATAAGGGGATAAGATTCGCCAAGTCTGACTCAACACTCTCAGCCTTCAGATGGTCCAACAAGGTCTCCATAAGCTTGAGGACATGCCTTGTTAGTGGGTTAAAACAAGGGCTTAACAGGTGATAAACTTCTGAAAACACCATCTTCATCGCCTTCTTTGATAGATATGGAACTAAAACTGCCATTGCACTTAACATATGAGCAGCCTCCATCTCCTTACCCTCGGAAGCATCTGAATTCAAATTGACACGACTTTTCACAGATGAAATGTGCTTCTCAAACATGCCAATTGCAGCATTACTAACTTTCTTCCCACAACCACAATGTTTCAAGTACGCAAATAGCTTCTCCACACTCTCCTGTGCACACCTTCGAACCTACCAAGCATTAAGTGGCATCAACATGAGTTTGATCCTTAAGTGCGTGGTAGAAGTTCATAGCTTCCTCACCTTGGCCCGCTGGTCGATGGAAGCAGCAAGGAGAGCCTCCAGAGGAGAGACCACAGCGCCCCAATCGGCTGCAGCGTCGACATGGAGCACCAAGTGGCCAAGGGACTTGACCACCGAGCGCACGGTGCCGGTGGAGAGCTTGGAGGCACCGGGGGAGGAGAGGAAGACGGCGAGTGCGGATGCAGATTCAGAGGCGGATGCTGGCGGGAGAGAGGAGGGGGATGAGGGGATATGGGGCAGGAGGATGGCGAGGAGTGAAGCGAGGGCGGAAGCGGCGGCGGGGTCAGCCGGACCGGCGGCTCGGAGGGCGGAGATAGCGGCGGGGAGGTAGGATTCCGGTGTCACGGGGAGGCCGTCGTCGACGAGAATGGAGCGTATGGCGGCGGCTGAGGCGAGGAGGTGGCGGTGCTGCGGGGCGGTGGAGCGGCCGTAGCGCGCGGTGAGGGCAGCGCAGACGTCACCCGAGAAGGCCTCTAGAAGGAGCGGGGCTGGGGAGGGCTCGTCGGAGTCGAAGTCGGCGGCCGCCGCCGCCGAGGCCTTCTGCCTCCTCTTCATGGCCGACGACGTGACACAATGGCCGGAGAAGGGTTTTGAGGGCGGCGGCGCGGCGGAGCTGATTTGCCTGCTCTCTAGGGTTTAAAGAATGGGACTATTATACCCTTAATTACAGTAGTTGCCTTCACACGCTCCGTCCGTCCAATGGAGAAACGTGGGGTCAATCATGTCCATTGAGGTTTAGATAGAGCTACAGAACTTAGATTCAATGGCCTTAGACACGTAATCATTTCTTCGGAAACCTCTATTCATGTTCTTTGCATTTTCACTCCCTTCCTTCCCTGCAGATTGCACAAGTACATTGATGCAGAGAAGAAATTCTTTTTGTTGCCTTTGATCGCTTATCACAGATTACACATTCCTGCTATAACAAGAGAATTTGATGTGTTTTACTGTTACTTTTGGTTGAAATTAATTTGTTTTCCTGGTAAAAAAATTAATTTGTTTTTTGATATTTTATTTTTCCCCCAAATGACTTAATGTGTAGGACAAAATTAAGACTGTCAATCAATCCTGTAGTCAGGTAACTTTTTAAGTTTCATAATCTGATAAATGTTTTGAGGTTCAAACTTGTAAACTTTAATAGCTGGTAGAAAAATAAAGGAAGAGGAACAGCCAGGTTAATGCTAATATGACCTTGCCAACAACAGTTAACCTTTGGGTTGTCATTGTTTAAAACTGTAGTGGACCTAAATTATATACCTGAATGTTGTTGTCTTACTCATGCAATTACAATAGTCTTGACCAAATCTGAACTAGCAGAATGCTGCATACTAAATAAATACTCTGATTATTTCCTCTGTTGAAACTGAATGAGCAATATCTGGTTGTTCTCTCCGCTGAAACTGGATGTGTATTGATTATTTTGAAAATTTGACAATATGGAAGTCCCATTTTAGAAAGCACATAAACAATATAGCCCAAATTGAAGAATTAAGCTAAGTTGCACTATGTGATGAGTTTTATCTGTATACTGGATGAACAAATCTTTTCATATTTATACAAGTTGTGTTTCCTTTTGTGGGACAGTGATGAGGTGATTATTGGTTTGGTATTTTTCATATAATTTCTTCTTGACTTCTTCATACACGTGTTAATTTGCCTTTGTTTTCTGTTCCTACAGGTACTGCAGATAAGAGGAGCCCAGATGCAGATATTATTAGAATTCTTGAACCCTCAATTATAAAATATATATATAGGATAAAGTATAAGTGCTCCTTATTACATATTATATATTTTCTATTTGCCAAAATACTTTCCTATATTAAAAACAACGCCAGCCCAAAGTTATCCACTCGAATGTTCTGCTTTGTCACATATGTGAATAATCTGAACTTTACACTCTAATTAACTAATTGAAAGTTCCCTCTACGGCAACATAATAAAAATAAATACACGCCATTTTCGTTATAATGTATTGTAATGTATATTTGGGTTTACATCTTCAGAATAGTCCAGAAGGTTGCTGTACAGACTTTATATACATATATATTCAGTGAACCCATGTGATTAGTTGGCTTCATCAATTAGGGTTGTTTTCTATTTACCGTCATTGGCACTGACCATGGATGTTGCTTTTTCAAATTTGATGCTGCCCTCATGATAAATTAAGATGCATGTATCTTCGGGTTAGCTAAGATCTTTGTATATATGTGCAACATTGAACTTTGGTCTATCACTAAACTAGGTGATCACTGTTCATACCAATTTGTTAGCTCATGATGTGGCACAGGATTTGGCACACGATTTAGAACTGTTCATCTAGTATGGTTAAAATAAAAACATGTTGTCTTTTAGATAAAACTAAATAAGGCTGTTGGGCTATGGGTTTCTCATTGAACTTTATCAATTGTTCTGGGATCTTATCTGTCAAGATTTGTCTGCTATCTTTGTTGACTTAAGGATAATTTGAAGGTGAGAGAAGAGAAAGAAGATTACGTAAAACGAGGTAAGCCATTAACACATGATTAATTGAGTATTAATTATTTTAAACTTGAAAAATAGATTAATATGATTTTTTAAAGCAACTTTTATATAGAAAATTTTTGTAAAAAACACACCATTTAGCAGTTTGGGAAGCGTGCTCATAAAGAACGAGGAAAAATTTTCTCCTAACATGTTGATTCGAACACAACCTTAAAAATAGTCTAGATGACAATTATAGAAATCTTGTGTGTTATGTGTGCTCTAGTGAATAATTGAATTTTTCTGTAGCTTGCTGTAAGGAAGATCCCTAGGCCAGCTTGGAGCTACTTCAACAGCCACCAGTATGTCTATGAAGACCTACGACGTATTTGTATGGATGATAGAGGGATAGAGTCACAGAAAGTTTTTGGTGTTGATGAATTCCTAAAGTTCTGATTATCTATCGCCATGTAGAAGACAGTGTTTTTGGTTTTGAAACATCAGTTGTTCTATCTATTTTTTGTTATCCTGTGTTCTACGTTTTGGTTATCAAATCTAGTTTTTGGAAATATTTTAGCGGATATGCCAGCTTCAGTTTCTTCAAGTTCTTAGATCGAGGCAATAGCAAACTATCAGAGGTTATTATTTGGGCTCCACAAAAATCATGGAAGAAGATCCTATAGATGTTTGTTGTATATTCTTTCAAGGCCTAGATTCTCAGCCATGTTGCGTCATGATAAGTGTGGCTTCTAAATTAATGAAAATGTTTATACTTGCAATTGGAGGCAAAATGTTTTTGTTGAATTTATATTGGACCAACGTGCGTTGCATGTGCACGGTTACTAGTAGAAAATGGTGTTACAAAATTCATTTTAGGATATGTTTTTATATCATTCCAATGAGAACCATGGTTAAAATCACATTTTTAAAGGACAAAAAAAGATAAAAATAAACCAAGAAATCACACTATTCAAGTACAATAAGGTGAAGAAAAGGAAATATGATATGTCATTATCAAGCCTGATGCAAATATTAAGGGAAATCATCTCAACTTACTTCCTCCGTCCTAAAATATAAGAGATTTTGACCTTCAAATTTGTCCCAAGATATGAGGGATTTTGTGATTCCGAGACAGTACCTTATTCCCTACCTATCAATTTTTGTACTAGTTTATTCTTCACCTACCAACATTTGTGCTAGTTTATTCTCTACCTATTATCTTTTCAGGGGTATATGCATCTTTTGGTTACAACCTTAATTTAGTCAAAAAAAATATAATCCCTTATATTATAGGACGGAGGGAGTAGTACAGTCAGTCAAACTTATACATAGTAAACATCACAATATTTTAAACCTGCACAATCATGTGAACAAAGGTACAAAAGGAATAGCTTGTAGTAAATGGTTTAATACAACTTACACACACTTGAAAAATAAAATATATATAAAAAAAGACATTCACGTATTTAAGCAATAAAACACACACCGTACTAGATGCTTCTTTGCGGATGATTTGGAATATCTAACCACAATTACACATACGGTGCCCAAGTTTTAAATAAGTTTGACTGTACCAAAGCAACCACCCAAACTTTTTTTTTAGCCCATGGGAATAGAAGCAGTTGCTTCTAACCAAAGATCTCTTCTACGATGTGCTGTGATCCCGTATGCTTCGGTCATATCCAACTTGTTAAGAGTCTGCTCTAGCTGGCAACGTCCAATTGAAGTGGTAAAGAAGGCTTGCAAGTGTGAGCTCAATATTGGAAAGTCCAAACATCAAACCAGGACAAATCCTTCGACCGGCACCAAAAGGAAGAAACCTAAAGTCTAAACCATTGAAATCGACTGCTCTATCCTCAAATCTTTCAGGTCTAAACTCATTTACATCAATCCAATGTTTTTCATCCCTACCAAGTGCCCACGCATTCACAAAAATTGTTGATCCTTGAGGTATGTCATAACCCATGATCTTACAAGGTTTAGAGGATAGCCTTGGAAGAAGCAACGGCACAGGAGGATGCAGCCTTAGAGTCTCCTTGATCACCATTTGCAAGTAGTGAAGTCGCCCTTCAATATTTGCCTCTTCGACAATGTTTTTGCCTTTGAGGATTTTTCGTATCTCCAACTGCGCTTTGTTCATTACATGTGGGTTTCTCATAAGCTCTGACATGGCCCATATAGTCGTTGTGGTTGTGGTTTCATAGCCCGCGGGAAAAATTTCCTGATAAGATGATATACAAGCGTACATATCATGCTAAAACCTCTTTTATATATCTTGGCACTTCCTACTTATATTTATCTTATCTTTCTATGGATCTTCTAAAAAATAAATCTTATCTTCTGTATAAAGAAAGCTTATCTTTGCATGATTCGTCGTGCAATATATCTGCAAAAAACTCAACAACATGCATGTGGACTAGATCAAGAGAGTGACACGTACGAACAGGGTCGCGCAGAGACCCTCCGTAGTAAGGGTTGTCCCCATGATGCCATCTCTCTGAAGACGCAGCAGAACGTCGAGAAGGTCCTCTCTCTCACCCGCGCCGCCGCCGCCGGCATCGTCGCCGGCAACGGCGGCCTTGCTCTCCATGGCCATGACGTGGTCCTGGATCATGGCACCCAGGATGGAGTGAATTCTTGCATGCACCTCTCTTGCCGCACGTAAGGACCGGCTGCCGAGCACCTTCGCCAGCCGCGACGCCGGGAACAGGTCGACCAGGTTGAACCCGGCCATGAGCTTCAGCGCCTTGTCCATCTCCTCCATGTACGCCTCCCGCTGCGGGCACCTGTCGCCGACGACCGCCCTCATGATTATGTCGTTCATGGCGAGCTTGACCTTCTCGCTGACGTTCACGAGCGCCGCCGCCGACGCGGCGGCAACTGACCGGACAAGGCTCGCCACCTCCTCCTCCCGGATGGCGCGGAAGGAGAGGACGCGCCGTGGGCTGAGCAGCTCGGTGGTGCAGATCTTGCGGAGCTCCTTCCAGTGCTTGCTGCCGTAGCGCGAGAAGGAGATGCTCTGGCCGCCGTAGGTGAAGATATCCGCCGTGACGTACACCGGCCGGTTGGCCAGGGCGTCGTCGTGGGTCTTCATGACCTCCCTCGCCGCCTCCGGTGAGGACATCACGAGCGCGCGGACGTGGCCGAGCCGGAGCAGCATGACGGCGCCGTACCGCCGGGCCAGCCTCGCCATGGCGTGGTGCGGCAGCGCGCCGAGCAGGTAGTACATGCTCCCGATGACCGGCAGCGTCCACGGGCCCGGAGGCAGGTTCGTGCTGCAGGCGCCGTGGCGGGAACGTGCTCTGAGCTTGAGCGTGAGGACCACGGCGACGACGACGACGCAGATCAAGCTGTAGCACGCGGCGGCGCTCATGGTTTCTGCCATGATCGGATCGGTCGATGTGTGCACTGCAGTTGTAGTACAGGTGCAGAGTTAAGAACTTAAGATGCAAATACAGTTATATATAAACAAAGGTAGAAGGGTGCATGATTAATCATTAATGGCTTAATGCAGTCGTATTAGTGACGATTTGTAAGAAAATGGAGATTATATTGCGTTTGACTTTGTACCACCAATATAGTGTCTTACGCAGGGGAAGGACAGATCGTGGCTACATGACAAAGACGCAACTCGATCACTAGTCAACAGTACTGGCTTAAATTTTCTTTGGTTTCTCGGGACATTATTACTTCAGATAATATTTCCTGTTGCGGTATGATGCCATTCTTGTTATCGGTTTATTATTGAAGAATTATTACCTGGTGTGTAACTTGTGGAGATACATAATCTTCGACCCTTTTTTGCGTGTAATTTACACACGTATTTAGCGCAGTTTTAGATGAGCTTAATTGTCGGGTTCCGCATTTGTCAACTGTCAAAACAGGCATTTCACGCCTCTCGATCGTCTCGAAAATCGTTGGCAAACTGACGAAGTATAGTCTCGGCCTGTCAGTATTATTGTCAAGTCAAGATGAGCAAAGTAAAAAGATTGACAAACACAGGAATAGTCAGATTCAGTAACTTACCATTTGACGGACCGCGCGTGTTATAATATATGGTCAATTTAATTCGGTTCTCGCAATAGATGACGTCGGATTCCATCATCAAAAATTTGGTTAAGCCAGGTATGGATTCTAATCCCTTTAGAGAATGTCTACTTGTTGCTTATATGTTATCTAAATAGTTATTAAAAATAAAAAATTTTTTACCTATATGTTTGTGGAGTAATATATTACATATTAATTTATCTTCTTGAATTTTTAGAAAAATATCATAACTATTTAGATAATCTACAAGAAATGAAAGGACATACCCTGTAAAAGACTTCCCGATTGAATCTATCTTAACCGAATAACACGACCGAGAATACTTTTTTGCCACGGGGAGTGGAAGTGGGATACTCTACACCTCTAAGCAAAGGCAGGAGAAGAGACCGACGAATTCAGATAGAATGGCCCATCAGTACTCATGACAGGTTGCAGGAAGCATCAGACGAGAGATCTCCACAAGGCAGCGCTAAGAGCAAGTATGACAAGATTATGTAAGTAGGCTACAGGAGTTGCCACATCAGATATAAGCTGAGTTGGAGGAGAGAGAGAAGAGAATTGGACTGTAGATTTATAGATAACTGTAGCATGGACTTAAAGAAATTTTGTAAGAGAATAAGACAGGTCATTTATTAATGATGTAGTATGTATGTATAGTCAACTATTGTATGAATATACTATTAATTGGCTATAGATGATACAACAATAAGATAGAGCTAGCATTTGGTTCTATTAGATCCCTGCTGAAACGCAGGGTCGAGAAACACATAAATAGAAAAACATAGTATTTTAATATAAATGCAAGTGTAAAACAGAGAATTGCAAAACATAAAAAATAAAAAAATTACCGTTTGAATAAACCACATGAAAAACACAGAACTTTAAAGAGAGATAAAAATACTTTGAGTCCTAGTTCTTTATTTCAAATGACCAAATACAAAAATTTTTATAGGATCTAAATTCTATAAGTTTCCATTGGTTTTTGTACAAATCAAAGTAGGCCTTATTAGGCTTGCTCTAAGGGCGCGTGATCTCGGCCCAGAGCTCTGCCTCCGCCTCCCAGGCTGCAGTTGTGGGATCAGAAGCGGATGGGCTCTCTCAGGGACGAGCTGGGTCGTGCCATTCACCGACTCTGAGGCCTCCTCGTGACGTCGAGCAACCGGTTTGGCTTTAGCACCCTCTGTTCGATAATTCGATTGGCTGTTTATGTTGTAGAATGACTACGTGAGAGATCGTCCAGATCCGTAACAGATGAGACGTCGAGAAGATACAGAAAACCGTATCCCTTTCCACACAATTACACCACAAAAGAAGACAATGAACACAGGAGACACATATATAGGGGTGTTGCTCTCTCTTTATTAATCAATGATCAATGTGTACAATGAAGGCACCTCTATCCCTCTATTTATAGGTAGAAGAGGTTAGAGATAAGAACAATAAATTCTAACTAATTCGGATTGGTCCACAAGAAAGAATTTAATCTCCTAAAAAGATAAGATTCGTAACACTCCCTCTTGGACCTATCCACGACCAATTCATGCCTCGTCAAACTCGTACCAAAACTCAGTGGGAAAAAATGCTAGGAGAAAGAGTACATAGTGGCCGCCATGCATCACACACCGTTGCCTCGTTAAAAACCTTTGTAAAGATCATAAACTCTACTCAACTAAGGGAAAAAGAGTACAATATTGTGGACTCGCCGATCCACTGACTAGACTATGCTCAGGGGTTCTACTCCTCCTGAACTCTGTAAGTTTCTAAGTCTTCTCATCCCAATTTCACGAACAAATTTTCGGAAAGTACAAGCTGGGAGAAACTTAGTGAACAAATCTGTCAAGTTGTCACATGACTTGGACTGTAGGATCTTCATTTCCCCTTACTTCTGACGCTCATGAGGATAGAAGAATTTTAGAGCAATATGTTTCGTCATATTATTCTTGATATAGCCTAGCTGCATCTATACGACACATATTGCATTATCCTCATAGATAATGGTGGGGGTATCGAGGATACTCAAACCACATAATCATTTAATATGGTGAGTCATTCTTTTAAGCCATGCATACTCTTGTGCGGCTTCATATAGTGTAATGATCTCTGAGTGATTTGTAGACGTCGCTATCAAAGTCTGTTTACTAGACCGCCATGAAATGGCTGTACCATGTCACATCCCGAACTGGCACCACCGTACAACAGTACCAATTAGGGCGTGTCACAGGATTACAGCGTGAACTGCCTTCCCGCGGAACTACGATACAGATACCAATCCCAGGACACAGCGCTGGTATCCACGACAATCAGACGTGCATCATAGCAGTGCCTTAAATAAATAAATAAATAAATTGATATATACCTTAACTTACGTTGCAGCTTCGGAGCGAGCCGGAGACAGCAACGAACAACACAGAGGCAGCGGCAGCAGTGGAACAGCGGACTAAGTCCCAACACACAGGTAATGGTTGGGAACCAGGACGAAACCCTAATGTTCTCTTCACTGCAACCCCAGCATCCAGCTCCTGGCGGAGAACTATATATATATAGAACAAGGGTGAGTACTTACGTACTCATCAAGCCAGGGAAACTTAGGTGGTTATTGCAAGCTTTAAAGAGAGGCTGGTTATTTTGCAATTTGTTTTGTTTAAATCTTTTTAATCTACTAGTGTGTGCTTCTCAACAATTAGGGCGGGGTGAGTTTCGTTCGATCGGAGTGAGTTGTATCAATCTTTGAATCGGCGCAACTCTCAAGAGTTGGTCTCCGGGATCCAGCTCCACCAGCTGATCCAACCTTATCGGGCCCACAGCCCTGCTGTCCATGACAGCTTCACAACATTTTCCGAAATCGGATTCCCAATTCGCAACATCATTTCACAAGCAGTTGTCAAACAAAACTACGCTAAGGAATCACCTCACATCCGTCCATGACCGTGGGCACGGCTGTTCAAACATCTTAAACCTCTGCAGAGGGGGTAAACTTTATCCACACGACGCGACTCACTCCAGTCACCAGCTCACACGCATTTGGTACGATTTGGTGACGTAGAGGTTTTCACGACAAGGCATTTTTCAAACCCTCCCAGGTTACCCCATGCCAACTGGAGGGGTTCTCGAGACCAACAACAGGGTAGGTTCGAGGCCATGCTATGCCAGGAACCCAGGAGACACCTTGACGCCCCCCTGCACGATTTACAGTCCAATGGCACGCAAGGTGTCCCTGGGAGGCTAGTTACTCAGCCAGGACTTATCCCATATCACCCATGTGATTGTACTGTCATATGTTCGATGAAATTCCAGAGGAATCAGTACTTAGCTGTAGTGCGGGAGACTCATCCTGCTGGCACGATCCTCGCACCGTAGTTTTCACAAATCATTTTATTTTTAAGACACCGACCCAGGGTCGGGTTTTCCAAAGTTTCGTAAACCCAAATTTTACCCATCGTAGACATTTTTAAATTTAATAGGCGACCACCGGTACCATGCCTGTCGACATGGGTACCAGGATCTATCAAGGGAGGTGACAAGGATGTTTAAGGGAATCACAATCAATTAAGGAAGTCATGCAGTAAATAGGTTGGCGGCCGGTCGATTGTCTTGCGACCACGGCGAGAAATCATAACAGTGTAACCTAGCGTATGCAATTTGTCAAAAAAATACTTAGTTCCGTAATTATGGGCTCGAGATGATTAAAGGTGACTTGCCTTGCTCTAAGTCTTCACGAGTCTTCGAGAAATCGTTGCGAAATCCACTCCGAAACGAAATTTCCGGCGACCGTTCCTATACGCAAACAAACAAAAATCTACACAAAGACTAGTAAAAAGATCATATTTAGTGCTAATAATAGTGCCATTAAATAGATCTCAATTTTAGAATATTACTGGAGTTGGAACGGAGTCAATCGGAGTCACGGATAAAAAGATACGATTTTCTGAAGATTAATATGAATTTTGGATCACTGGAAATGAAGTTATTTAATTTCTAGAAGGATATTCTCAGGAAAAGTCCAAGAAATAGATCTCATTTTTAAAAAATTACTGGAGTTGGAACAGAGTCATTCGGATCATCGAATTAAAAGATATGATTTTTTAAAGTTTAAAATAAATTTGGATCACTGGATATGATTTATGGATTTTCTGAGAAGAATATTCCAGGGAATATTCCTTGGAGTCAACGACAGGTGGGGTCCCTGACAGGCTGGCCCACAGGGCAGAGGGGACAGAGGGAGTGGGCTAGGGTAGTGGTCAATGGCAAGGGGGGGGGGGGCAGGTGTCATCGGGACAAGTGACCTTAGCGGCGGGGCCCGATCGGCAGTGGGGCTAGGGTTGGTTGACCGTGGGCTGGTGGGGAGGAGTAGGGCCCGGTTGTCAGTTCCCCTGAGGCACACAGTATTCATGTGTGGCCAGGAAAAGGGGCCCACACATCGGCGATGTGGGCACCCCGAAAATGCATTATGGAGAGTAATTACTATGACAACGCGAAATATCTAGATGGATGGGATCTCGGATAAAAACCAAATAAGTGCAGTAACCATCCATCCTCATCGCAGCCTTGCTATAATATTTACCCATACATAATACAAATCCAAAACGCCGAATTCAGAAATAAAGAGATATTTGGAGAGCTGATTCACCAGTTCGAAACGACGAAGTGTGCCTGTCAAACACACGAAGGTGCCGACCAAATATGATACACACTTCTGGGGACATGGTCTACGGTTGAATCAACATCCATGTATTTCATCATTTCTAAATTCTTACTAATGTGTGACTAGCCCAGGAAAGTTCTAGTCCCACACGTTCATCTTAGCAAGCAATATCCAATATAGAGGGTATTTAGCTAATTAAACAAGAAGTACATATACAGGTACATATTAATTAATGTTTACATAAGCCGTACATGCTAAATAGTTAGTCTATCGGAAGCTTGGCTATCCAAAACCCTCAGGCAACCGACTAAGGGTAAACCCTTAGATAAGACCATCCTGATCAACCTGTTCACCCATACAGTCATCAAATAAATATTCATCTTCACCTGTGCATGGATCTATAGGAGCATACACAAAAATAAAATAGAACTCAGTACGCAAAGTACTGGCAAGGTCACAATCAAACCTAATTATACATGTAAGTTGTAATCAAGGTAAAGGCTGTATGATGAGGCTCATTTTTCTTGCAGAAAGCCAATTTTATTTCGCAACAATTTAAAAGCGAAGTTCATAAATCAAATTGCATCATAACCTAATAGAGTAACATCATGGCATCGATTTTCATAAATAATAACTTCACTGCCCTCCTTGGCAGTAAGACTATAATACAACTTAATACTTCAGCTCCATTCCATTTCATCATCATATCATCAATCACCAAGTATAGATCAGTAAAAATCTTCACCCAACCATCCCATTCCATAAAGCATTTTAAAAGCAGAAATCTATACTCAATGGACACAACCATGCCGCTCATGACCGTGAGCACGGCTAACCGATTAGTTTTGACTCTGCAGAGTTTGTACAACTTTACCCACATGATGTGATCGCTCTAGTTTGTCCGGTACCCGTCGGTACCACTACACTCTACACATTGAATGTGGTCTAGAGGTCACAACACAGCTTTTACATTACCTAACTTTTAGCCTTGCAACAGCACGAGGTGTGTTACTCCACATCGGGGTGCAAACCGATGCCGTGGGTGACGGGCCCACGCCTTAACCCAGCACCGTGGCGGCAACCTACCTGGCTCCCCACGAGGCACACAATGTTGTATTGGACACGCTTAGACGCCTATTCCGTTACGGGACATAGGTAGCTCCTCTGAATAGCCCTACAGTACATTCATAGGCACTGCCCATACTACTCTGCCTATCAAAATGCAAGGCTAAATATTAAGTAAGTTAATCCACTATTGCTATCCCATACTAGCATATGTGGTTGTACTATTTAACATGAGAAATGACACTGAGTTCGGTCCTTAAGCAACCCAGGCAAACACTCCCCCTATCGATACACAACTATCACATGTGTGTACCACTTGCTTGTCCAAGTTTTAAAATGATTTTCCTTCAGTTTTAGTTCACAAATATCATAGATATTCATCTCTGATCAGAAGTAAATAAATTCCCATTTCAAACGTAATTAGATGGCCATGATTTATTTTGTAAGTAACTAGGCATGTCTAAGCATATATACAAGTATATACCTCATAGCAAGCACTTAACAAGTACTTCCACCCATCCTAGTGTTACAAGCAGTAGGTTATCAATATTTCAAGGTGGGTTATGCAGAAAAAGGGATTAACTACCATTGCCCACAATCCATATAATATACATGGCAAAATAATGATGCAAGTTAAAACGAAATCATTGATAATCCCAAAATTTAGGAGCAACATGTTCAAAGGTAGTGAGATTCTTGCCTTGGTCTAGATTTGCTTCAGGTTCCTCAATATATTCTACCTCCTCAAATTCCAAAGGCTCTTCTTCTAAATTTTAAATTTTAAAGTTAATGCAAAGACAATAAACAGTGCAAAAATACAAAATGCTCTAATATGTATGATTTTTATGCAGTGACTTGGTATTGGTTTCATATACTTTCTGGTGAAATTTTTTTTATTTTTGCACTTACCATTTGTGAGATATGATTTTTATAATTTTTATGTGTCCTTTTAAGAGTATAAAATATACTGATTATTTGTGGCCTAATTCTGTGCATACTGAGTTCATAAATGGAAAGTATACATTTTTCTAAGAATTATAAATTTGGCTTGACATTTTTCTGAGCTAGAATGGTTTTCTTATGAATTTTCTAGTTAAAAGTCCTATTTTCACCCTTTTTTATTCTCATAATTTTTTTGTCAGGTTTTCTATACAGAATGTGCTACTTTTTAATTTACCAGATTGTAGAGAATAAAATAAAAAAACAAACAAAACTGGTTTCACCCAATTTGGAGTTGTAATGAATTTTCTATGAATTTTTAAGTTTAAACCTATTTTCTAGTGTAACAGAAAAGATTTATCGATTTATATCTATTTTCTCAGATTTAAAATACAAGGGGTCCACCGGTCAGTGAGAGGAAACTTTACAGAAAAGTCCTCAGGTTTTCTAGAAATCAACCCGCGGTCCTTTACCACGTGTGAGAGGGAATCTTCATTAAGAGTCCCCGTTGTTTTTAGATATTACATTTAGGTCCTGGGTCCACTCGTCAGTGACGGGTATTTTTACAAAAAGGGACTCGACTATTTTAAACTCTTGCTGATAGTCATCCTTATGCGCTAATCATGTGGGGCCCGCTTGTCAGCGACTCGGGACAGAGTGAGCGATGGCGAATGCGTCCGACGAACTTTGCGGACTTGGCGACGGCAAACGGCGGTCGATCTCGCCGAGTTGCCAAAAGGAGAAATGTTCTACACGTTCTTGCGCAACTGTCGGTGGTAGTCTCACTGTCTGGGGTGGTCGGAATCGACGGCGACGACGGCGGAGGCGGCGAACTCACTCGGCATGCATACGGACTGCATTTCACGGGCCGAATGGATGCATGCATGCGATGTCTGAGGGGCCTAAGAGGCTCACCGAAGGTGTTGGGTTACTCGGTAGTGCTGGAACGGCTGCCAGCGCGTCGGAAGAGGTCTCACGGCGGCGGAGTGCTTTGGTTGATCGTCGACAGCCGGATCTGGGCTACAATCCAAAGGAAGGCCGTCGGCGTTAGCTCAGCGATATCCTGGAGTAGCTTCATGCGCGAGGAATCGGGATATAACTCATCGTGGTCAGAGAGAGCAAGAAGGGAGCACGACGGCCGGCGGAGAAGGAGAAGACTCGGATCTACGGCCTCAGGGCTCTTCAGCTCTTCGTGCGCAGTCCTTGAGCTTGGCTTGAGTCGGCAATGCCGCTGTCCAAAGATCAACGCCTATCGAGCTTCAGTCAGGGAGAACGTCAGCCATGCAGTGGCGATAGTCACCGGAGCCGAGTGCACACTACAGCGTCTTCAACCTCGAGGTCAGGGGAAGAAGAAGGGAAAAATGGGTCAGGTATCCAAAGGCAATCACGTTCCCAGGACTCAGTTGCGGCGAGGCTCACCGAAGAAGGACGGCGGCCGTCGGGATCTTGTCGGTGCTGAGGAAGAAGGCAGCATTTTCAGTGTTGTGGTGGTTTTCACCTCGGGCTCTCCGTGGGGAAGTGAGAGAGAATGGCGAGGAGAGTGAAATGGCGAAGTGGCTCAGGTTGCAGTCGACTTGGCCGAGGAAATGGAGGAGGGCGCGCTGGCATCGCTTTGTGGGCGTGTTGCCGGTGGCCTGGCGCGTGTCCGCATGCGTGGCGACGGTGTCCTGCAGGTGGGGCCATGTTGGAAGATGCCTGTGACCGACAGATGGGGCCCACGGTGGCTGGGACCCACTTGACAGTGATAAATTAGAGAGAACACCTTCTAGAGACTAAGTGTCAATGGAGTAGTTGAGGGCTAGTTTAGTCTGACCATTTGACTGATCTACAGTGCCGTTAAAATCATGGGAAAATTGCTGTGGGCAGTGAGTGGTAATGGCTAGCTCTGTGCCAATTTTCAGAGTCATGTGGCTTGTAGATTTTTCCTGATAAATTTTCAAAGTTCGGCCAAAATTCAGTCTTTCCTGAATTCTATCCTGAGTCAGTAGGCTTTGTCCTATTATTTTATGTTCAATTTTTGTGAAGATTGTACTGAAATTTTTACTGTAACTAGTTGACAATCTGATCCAGGTTCTGGTAAATTTTGGTGAGCAGATGTTTGATGGATTAAATCTGGAAAAAATGCCAAATAGGCTGTCTGCAGGGAAAATATTCTCTGCCTTGCTGAATCCAAAATATTTGTTTGAGATTTTTATTGAATTGATAAAATTGAGTAAATATTACAGTGGTTGACTGAGATGGTGTAGTTTCTAGGGGAATTTTCTCAGACTTTTATTTCTCTAGACAGTTCCCTTAAAATTTGAATTGATGATGCAGTTCCTAGGTTTTCTTCAAAAGAAAGAAAAACATGGGTCTCCATATATTTTTATGTATATATGTAGATAAAAAGTCTTGAAACAACGCCTTAGCATTTTACATTAGTTTTTTTTATGATTATCCATAATTTAGTTCCGATATATTTTCTAGGCGAGAGATGTGGCTCGGCACGACGGGGCAGAGGATAGCGAAGAAGATCGACGGCCGACGGCGCGCGAAGGCAACTCCGGCGAGCGGCGGTGCCTCGTGGCAGGGATCACACCGGCGGGGAGAGGAAACCAAGGTGAACTACTTGAGCGGCTCGGATCGTCGAGAGCCCGAGTGACGGCGGCTGGCGACGGGGATGCCGAGACGGCGGAGAGAGGAAGGGGAAGAAATGGGGGCATCCATGGCGGGGCGGCGGGCTGGTGTCGTCCGAGGCGATTCCCGAGAGGAGGAGAGGATCAAGGGCGCGGAGGAAGGGAGAAGGAGACCGACGACCCGGAGTTCTACCGGGCGACGCGCAGCTGTGCCCGGCGGCGACGAAGGGGAGACAGAGATTATACACCGCTCAGTATTGCGTGTGTTCGGTAAGGGCTCAACGTGGTGACCGAGGGGGAGGGAAGAGAGAAGGACTTGGCGACGGCCATGGCGGCTCTCGGAGGTGAGCCGAGGAGAGATGGGGATGAGAGGCGTGCGGAAGAGACATCCAGAGGGGGTAGCGCAAGGGAAAACGGCGGAGGAGCTCACCAACGAGGGAAAATGCTCCAGGCGGCAGCGATCGGGATCGGATCGACGATGATGAAAGTCTCGCCGAGGCGTTCGGAAGCGGAGAGGAATTCGGCGGTGATAGGCGGTGTCAGCGGCGACCGAGAGCGCCTGGGCGGGGTAGGGAAGCTCGGGCCATCGGAGAGTGAGGTCCACGGCCAGGGGACTTGGCCCGGTGTGCGTTGCCCGGAGGCAATAGATCGGTGACGATGGAGCTCGGTTGTGCTTCGGTGCGGCGTGCGGCCGGCGGCACTCCAAGGGTCTTAGGTAGAAGGGGGATAATGGCTCTCAATGGGATTTTATAGAGGAGAAACTAGGTCAGTTGAAGGAGGTCACGATTGGGATTTCCTGTGCCCAATAATGGAGGGGAGGGATGGAAGGGCGCCGAGGCGAAATTCTCACGCGGCGGGGATTTGGATCGGCGGTGGGGATGCGTCGGGTAGAGAAGGCGGTGTATCGGGCGGCCATTTTTGAAATCCACGCACAGGCTCTTGGGGGCAGGGAAGGATGATGGTGACGTCGGCGAGCGAAACCTTTTTTTTTTGACCGGCTCGGTCCGGGACCGAGGACGAGGAAAAGGAGGGGAGGAGCGAGGAACAGGAGCAGAGAGAGGCGTCCGTGCCTTGGCAGCTAGCAGCGTGCGCCGTGGCGGGACCGGCACGGGGCCACTGTGACGAGAGCGCCTCCTTGGGCTTTTGACCGAACAGGTGGGGGCTCCAGCGGGAAGAACGGGTCGGGGACGGGAAGACGACGACCGCGTGGACGGGCAGGGGTGCACGTGTTGGAGATAGGTGAGTGGCCAACAGGCGCACCTGGTGCGGGGGTGGAACGAGGCGGACGCGCGTGTGGCTGCGACTCGGGCGCGCGGCGAGACCTAACGGAGTTGGGCGAGCTGGAGCCACGTGGCGGTCATCGGTGGTCGCGGGGCGGGCGCGGTGGTTAAGTGAGGATCGACGGCGGGCGTGGGAGGAGGGCACGACTCGGGGCACGTGGCGAGCATCCCGGGGTGGTGCCGTTCCGCGCGGGGAGAAGAAGGATCGGCGGCAGGCAGCGGGCAGCTCGGGACAGGTGGCAGCCATCCGTGCGGGGCGCCGGCTCTGCGCTGCATTGCTGGGCCGACGAATAGGATAAGTGCGGCCCAGTGAGAACAGTGCAATTTTTCTTTTTCCCAGGGAATGTTTGGAGGGATATTTTGATATTTTGATTTGAGGTTTGAATTCAAATTTTGACCTCTGAATTCAGCAAAATTTTGGGAGGTTTTCAAAGGGAATTTTAATTCAAAATTTGTTTTTGTACTCGGGTAAATTCAAGGAATACGAGGGGTTGGAAATCCAAGGATATTTTGTTTATTTTTGGAATTGGATCTTTTTCCGAGGATTTTTGCAGTGAGGATTCACAGAGGGGATTTCAAGGAGAGGGAGAGGATTCAAATTCAAATCATAATATTAAATTTGAATTTGGGGGGAATGTTCAGGGGAGATTGAGGAGTTTTTCATGGGGTTCAAGGATAGAAAACTGACATATTATATATATGCCTATGGGTAGGTTTTTGGGTGTTTATGCACACACACACACACACACACACACACACACACACACATATATATATATATATATATATATATATATATATATATATATATATATATATATATATATATATATATATATATATATATATATATATATATATATATATATATATATATATATGTTATTTGATGGAGAGGGTTCGGATGGTGGTTCAATACCCAAGCTGTATATTTAACTTGGGGTTTTTAGGGATTCAAGGAAGAAGAGAGAACAAGGGGTTTTATGGGAAGATTCAAAGGAGATGTCCAGGGTTCAGACTCGGATCTTCGGAACGGGTATCGAAGCGAAGATTTGAAGGAGACGATTGAAGGACTTTGCCGTTAGGGTTTTAGGAGCGATGCTCGGATACGGCGACTCGATCTCAGAGGTTATTTTGGAACGGAAGATTTTAGGAGGAGGGATTTGTCGAGATCAAGGCAGAGAGACAGATTGAGATCCAGGCACGACATACAATCACAGCGCTTAAGATCGAAATTTTCACGGGTAGATTTTAGCAAAATATCGTTTAACGTCTCGCTGAAAACGGGACGTTACATACCACCACAAAGAAACACAAAACCAGTTTGAGAACGGGCATTATGGGGATCAGACAGATATCTTGCATCTGCATAGCCCATCATAGTTAAGTCTCGTTGTCTTGGACCCAATCCGAGCGCTTACGGCACTTTGCCATGGACTTAGGTTCATGATTATGATCCATCATGTTAGCGATTTTAGAAATGAAATTTATGTCGATATATGTAGTCTTCCGGTCATACAATTCTCCTGAAACAGTATAATTTGTGGTAATTTCCTCATTTATTTTCTCATCCTGCTTTCTCAAAACAGGAGAGGGTTCCGATTCGCCAGTAGGACTAGGTGCGTGCGCTAGTCCATTAGGGCCTCTACCCTTCTGGCATCCGTTGCCTAGACAGGTCTCCTTAGGGACTACTGAATGGGAGTGTGATGCAGGCGGCTTCGTATTTAGCTCTTGCAGACGTCTCCACTTAGCTTGAGTCGGACCATCCGGGTTTCTCCCCCTCTTCCTAGGCTTAGGGGCTAGAGTAGAGTCTCCCTCCATAGGTATCTCTCATGCCAGATCTTAAAAGACTCTAGATTCCTATAGATTGTCTGCATCGCAACATATTCATTTGGGGGTTTTATTTTAGTATAGTACAGTTCATCGGAGCTTCCTGGCATCTTCTCAACCACTGTGGTTTCATCGTACTTAGACAATGTCATAAAGATAAATTCATCTTCTTCTTCACATGTTGTGGTGAGGTGGTAGCTGCAACGTCGAATATCCTTAAAATTAAGGAGCGTGCATTCAGCGCTTGGGTATAGGAACGCTTCTTCAATGAAGATCCTTTTACCCCTAGGGAGGACGGCAGTGGCTCGCCCTGAGTCAACTATGCGACTATTACTCCCAGCAATGGTGAGGATGCTCTCATCCCGCTTACGCAATGTCGTGAAGTACTTAGTCTCCTGTAGTACCGAGTGTGTTGCCGCTTTGTCAACCAAGCATGTCTCGGGCTCCATTGAATCGTACTACGCTTGTTCTATATGAGAGATATTGATTCAGTTCATAATCAATGAAGTGAAAAGCAAGAATATAGAACAAGACAATGCCAATATAACTCAACAGCAAAACTTTATTAATGTAAAAGACCATCCTAAACACACTGACCAGGGTGCATAGCATCTTTATTACATAAACGACTCATTATTCTGCTAAAAAGAAAAGATTATATTGACCAAAATGATAACCTAGACTTAAGACTCATGACTGATAACTTGCGAACTACTGCATGTTCCCATGTACGTTCTCCTGGTTATCACCCAAGAGGTTGTTGCCCTCCATGTCGAAGTCCTCGAGGTCTCCATAGTCATCCCCAAGACGGGCATTAGCATCTGCAGCAGCCTTGGGATCAACATCCATGGTAGCACCATCAGCAGCAGCAGTAGTAGTAGACTCCTTTGGAATTGCAGTAGGTTCCTTAGGAGTAGGCTTCTCACCGGTCATTGGCACCTGGACAAAGTGAGATTTTGGGCGCTGCCTCTTCTTCCAGTCCTAGTACATCTCAACGAGATGAGGTTCTGTAGTGCAGTTGCACGCCCAATACTTTGTTGAGCCGCATTTGAAACAACCCTCACCACGCTGCTGAGATCCTCCAGCAACACCAGCATTGGCCTTGCGCCCCTTGCGACTACGGGGTTTCTTGCCCCGGTTGGCGGCCTTCTTGAATCTCGCCCTATTTGGCAGTGTGCAATTCCCGGGTCCCTTTCCCTTGGAAGAACCTTGTTCAGAACTCTGACCCTTCTGATGGACAACATGAGCCTCTGCAATAGGCTGCGAACCAACAGGACGAGCGTTGTAGTTGGCCATCAAAAGTTTGTTGTGGACTTCAGCGTTCAACAACGACTGGATAAGCTTTGAGTACTTGACGTACTTAGCCTCGTGGTACTGCTCTTGCATCATCTATTTTTAGGGTGGAAAGTGTCAAGAGTCTTCTCAATCGTATCTGTGTCTGTCACCACCTGGTTACAGAAGCGAAGACAACTGACGATGCGGTGCACGGCACTATTGTAGCTCTCCATGGTCTTGAAATCATAGAACCGAAGTTGAGCCCAGTCTGCTCTAGCCTTCGGGAAAATGGCAGTTTTCTCGACAGTGTAGCGTTCCCTTAGGGCCTCCCACAACGTGAGAGGTTCACGTAGCTCAAGGTATTCAGCCTTGAGATCCTCACGGATGTGCTTCCTGATGAACTCAAGTGCCCTTGCCCGCTTCGCTACTGGAAGCGGAGCTACACCAGCCCCTTGCCGACGGATGGCCTCAGATAGCTCCATTATGGAAAGGTAGATTTCACAATTCATGGCACAGGTTTGGTAGTTTGCCCCATTAAAGGGGAGAACGGAGAACTCTCTCTTGTTGAAGTCTACATCAGACATGCCCTGTTGTCATGCAAAAAACCAACGCCGTGTTAACTTACATGAAAATAAAGTCACAGAATAATGCAACGTAGTTGTACGTAATTACTGGTATTTTCCCGGAATTTATTTTGCATTTACCTATTTTCTGTGATTTTTATCAGCCTTATGGCATTAAATTAATAATTTTATGCCCACAAAAAAATATCACACATGCAAGAAAAAAATAAACCCAAATAATGCTTCCAAGGGAGGGGTCACTAGACTAGGTGATTACACATTTTTATGCTAGCATGTTAACCTAGAATCATATCTATGAAATCATGTGCTGAAAAATTGGCTTATTTTGTAATTTATGAACTTAGCATTGGAAAGTGTGACAAACTTATATACGACTGACGTGGGTCAAGTTAGTACGACTGACGTGGGTCAGGTTACGAATATCTGTGCCCAAAAATGATGTGCTTGGTCTATCTGTTTGTAGGTACTTGGGGTCATCCTTGGTCAGCAGCGGGATCGGGAATAAACTTAGGGAGGATTTTAGATCCAGAACGGTCAAGGATGCTGGGTGACAAGGTGGGATACAAGGTGATACACGGTGGATAAAAACCATGTGGGAAGATATTCAGAATGAGCTTCACAAGGCAGTGTGTAAACGCCGGAAAAATCATGGAAAAAGAGAGTACATGACTGTGTGGTACTATAGCATGCGACATGAACGCATGCAGCATGCATGCAAGGGCAGCACTGCAAGCAGGCATGTGGCCGTGAGCAGCGGAGGCCCGCGAGCCTAGCGTGGCCCAGGCGAGGCAACGGTCGAGATAGCCCAAGAAGGGGATTTGGTTCTATAAATAGTGACTCCGTGTTAGTTTGTAGATGAGATTTTCTAGAGGGATATTTAGAGAGTGAATTTGTTTCTAGATTAGAGTTCTAATCTAGAGTTTTGGTGATTTCGTGGAGAAATCTTTTGGATGTTTTAGAGAAACATCTTGTAAGCACAATCTTGGTAATAAAGGTAAAGTTTATAGAAGATTAGTGCGGTAATTAATCCCTCTTTCTCGTTCATCTTTGTGCATGCCTAGCGATCGATTTTAGATTGATTTATTTTTCTCTGAGATTTGGGTTGGTTTCTTTGATCTAAAATCTAGCTAGGGTATTTTTCTAGTGTCCTGAAAAGTTTGGTTGGTTAATTATTTTTAGATCTCGTTTAATCAATTAATTAGGGCTTAATTAATTTCCGTCAATCTTTTATTTAATAATTTTGTTTTGTTAATATCTCGAGATCCAAAAGTCTGATTGACGTGATTCCAGTTGGGTTTGTTTGCAAATTTTGTCTAGTTTATTATGTCAAAATTCCAGGTCAATCGGAGTTATGGATCTATGGCTACAATCTGATTAGTGACGAAACAATGTTCTGTCCAGATTCTAAAAACACAGTTTTTCAGGTTTTGTGTTTAGGGGAAAGTGTTAAATTTTATTTTTGACTTATGCAATCATTCACCCCTCTCTCTGATTGCCTATCTTAGTATGAGTCGATCCTATAATATCTAGATTATATAGTTGGAGTTGCATCAAATTTAAAAGTAAATAAATGCTTAAAACCAACATCAGATGGTTATTAACGAGTCCTGGGACTCACATACAAGAAACCAACTAAAGAAAGATCTATACAGCAAGTTTACAGCCACTAAACACAAATTGATATAATTTCTGGTAAATTAAGGGTTCAAACTGTAAATATTCCATGAACAGTGAACTGTCGGCGTAAAAATCAACCTTTCTAGGGACTTAAATGCAAATTGTCAATAAAACCGAATTTAATCAGGCCAAAAACGCTGTCGGGCCTCGATCATATTGGGCCGCACGCACAAAACATGGTCCAAATACCAAATAAGCTGAATTCCGAATTCAAGGCCTGATGAGGACATCAACACTATCGATACATCCTCACCTACATCTACACCTACACAAGGTCCTATGACTCGCGCCCGTGCACTTTAATTAAATCATCAAGTAAGTTCACTCTTAAGTTCATGTTCGGTTTCTTTAGACCATGGAAACCCGTGTACTCTTTTGTTGCTTAGAAACCAAGGAGAACAAGGAGAATACCATCCAGGAGAGGGAGTCGCGCCGATTGGATTCGGACTGCAGGACAGCACCAACTTCTGATGGCCGCCACGACTTCATACGGACTCTGTTTGGGACGTTCAAGTACTTCATGGAAAGCTTATAAAGTCTACTTTCCAATGGATCTGGCCTCACATCCATATCTTATCAGAATCGTCCAGAAACATCGAAATACTACCGAGACCTTTTCTATCTACGGTGTTGCGCCACCTTATTTTGGCCCGTGGGCTGTGTATCAAGTTGAGCCCATTAGGGGCGTATCCTAGGGTTGGAGAACGACCCCAACACCGTTGAGGTCGTCCTTCCATCTATTAATATGTCTCTAGAGCCACCATGAACAGTTGGGTTTTGATAGATTGAAGTTTTAGCCTCTGCTACTTTGCTTGAAGTGCACGTGTCGACTAGATCGCCTGTCTTCTTGTTATTGGAACCCCACCTCTTGTATTTTCAGATTGAAACTTCATATTTGATTTAGCAATTCAGTGCTTGTTCAACTCGCTCTTGCTTGTTCTACGATTGCTTGCAGGACGAGAGCCCTCGTGGCCGGTTGATCGCGCTCCACGAGATCGCGTTCACCTTCTGGAATCGGTGTATCGGTCGCTAAGGCGCAACATCGTGGATAGTTGTAGTCGGGCCGTGAACGTCGGTTTCTTCCACCAATCGTGATTACCTTCTCCATCGAAAGATCGGGACCGAACCTCGCATCAAGTGGTTTTTTTTTTGTTGTGTCTCCAACCATGTCAGGTTCCGGCGATGATGAGGCCATTCAGTCCCCTCGCACCAGGGGTATCATACAATATTTTGAACGAAAGGTGAGGCTCTATACTGAAGGAATTGATGCAGATTTGCAGGTGACTAATGAGAAGCTAGGAGCATTGGAGGCCACACAGATTCACACCAACAATAATCTTGCTACATTGGAGACGTCGGTCGCCACACTAAACGCCAATCTTGCTGCCATAATGAGGCGTTTGGATGACCAACAATTGAACCGCAACCACGATGATGACAATTTTGATGAGTATTCTGCGGATACAGAACACGATGACCAAGAGGCTCGTCTTCGTCGACAGTTGCGTCGCAACCGCCAAGGTATGGCTGAACGTAATAATAATGATGCTTTTAGTAAGATTAAATTTAAGATACCTCCGTTTGATGGTGCTTATAACCCTGATGCCTACATTACTTGGGAAATAGCTGTTAATCAAAAGTTTATTTGTCATGAGTTTCCTGAGGATAAAAGAGTTAGGGCTGCTACTAGTGAGTTCACTGATTTTGCTTCTGTCTGGTGGATAGAATTTAGTAAGAAAAATCCTGATAACATACCACAAACTTGGAATGCTTTGAAACGGGTCATGTGGGCTAGATTCGTTCCTTCGTACTATGCACGAGATCTGTTAATTAAGTTGCAACAATTGAGACAGGGAGCTAAAAGTGTAGAAGAATATTATCAGGAGTTGCAAATGGGTATGTTGCGTTGTGAGATAGAGGAGGATGAGGAGGCTGCGATGGCTAGGTTTTTAGGGGGGTTAAATCGGGAAATTCGGGATATTCTTGAATATAAAGAGTACAATAACATAACCCGTTTGTTTCATCTTGCTTGTAAAGCTGAACGTGAAGTGCAGGGACGACGCGCGAATTCCAGGACTAATGTTTCTGCAGGGAAAGCTAATTCATGGCAGCCATCCACGACCCCTACCTCGAATCGGCGTCCTCCACCACCGTCTTCCTCCTCGAGCCGTCCCGCGCCATCGGTATCCAACTCCAACACCAAGCCACGCACTACTCCAACTAATTCAGTGAGTCGCACACCCACGTCGTCAAAGGTTGGCTCAGCCCCTGCCGAGAGTACCGCGTCTGTTGCCTCTACAGGGAGAACTAGGGATATTCAGTGTCATCATGTAAAGGGTATGGACATGTGCAGCGTGACTGTCCAAGCAAGCGTGCTTTGGTAATTAAAGAGGATGGTGAATATTCTTCCGCTAGTGATATCGATGAAGATACAAATGTTGTGCTTGCAGCTGACTATGCAGGTAATGAAGATTCTTCTGAAGTGCATATTGGTGCTGATGAGGCGGATCACTATGCAAGCCTCATTGTGCAGCGTGTGCTTAGTGCACAGATGGAGAAAGTGGAGCAAAACCAGCGGCACATATTGTTTTAAACCAAGTGTGTCATCAAGGATCATTCATGCCGCATGATTATTGATGGAGGCAGCTGCAACAACTTAGCCAGTATCGATATGGTGGAGAAGCTGGTCCTTAGCACCAAACCACACCCTCACCCGTACCACATACAATGGCTCAACAATAGCGGTAAGGCAAAGATAACCAGATTGGTGCGCATTAATTTTGCTATTGGATCATATCATGATGTTGTTGAGTGTGATGTTGTGCCTATGCAAGCTTGTCATATTCTGTTAGGTAGACCATGGCAATTTGATAGAGATTCTATGCATCATGATAGGTCAAATCAATATTCATTTTTACACCATGATAAGAAAATTGTGTTGCACCCTATGTCTCCTGAAGCGATTGTGCGTGATGATGTAGCTAAAGCAGCCAAAAATAAAAGTGAGAATCATGAAAATACCAAACCCGCTGCTAAAACCAATGAAATACGTTTGAAAGGAAAATGTTTGCTTGCTACTAAAGCTGATATTAATGAATTAATTGCTTCTACTTCTGATGTCTATGCATTGGTATGTAAAGATGCTTTGAGTTCACTTTCCGATATGCAGCATTCTTTGCCCTCTACTGTTGCTAACCTTTTGCAGGAGTATTCGGATGTTTTTCCAAGTGAGATTCCTCCAGGGCTACCACCTGTTCGAGGGATTGAGCATCAGATTGATCTCATTCCTGGTGCTTCCTTGCCCAATCGTGCGCCATACAGAACTAATTCGGAGGAAACTAAGGAGATTCAACGCTAAGTGCAGGAGTTACTCGATAAAGGTTATGTGCGTGAGTCTCTTAGTCCTTGTGCTGTGCCAGTTATCTTAGTGCCTAAGAAAAATGGAACCTGGCGCATGTGTGTTGATTGTAGAGCTATTAACAACATCACCATTCGATATCATCACCCTATTCCACGATTAGATGATATGCTTGATGAATTGAGTGGTGCTGTACTGTTTTCAAAAGTTGATTTGCGTAGTGGTTACCACCAGATTCGCATGAAATTGGGAGATGAATGGAAAACTGCTTTCAAAACTAAGTTTGGTTTATATGAGTGGTTAGTCATGCCTTTTGGTTTAACTAATGCACCTAGCACTTTTATGCGGTTAATGAATGAGGTTTTGCGTTCTTTTATTGGAAAATTTGTGGTGGTATATTTTGATGATATATTGATTTACAGCAAGTCTATGAATGATCATCTTAATCATTTACGTGCTGTTTTTAATGCTCTCCGTGATGCACGTTTATTTGGTAACCTTGAGAAGTGCACCTTTTGCACCGATCGAGTTTCTTTTCTTGGTTATGTTGTCACACCGCAGGGAATTGAAGTTGATCAATCCAAGGTTGAAGCAATACAAGGATGGCCTATTCCAAAGTCTGTTACGCAGGTGCGGAGTTTCTTAGGGCTTGCTGGATTTTATCGTCGCTTTGTGAAGGATTTCAGCGCCATTGCTGCGCCATTAAATGAGCTTACAAAGAAGGGAGTACCTTTTTCTTGGGCGGAGGCACAGAAGAACGCCTTCAATATACTGAAAAATAAGTTGACAAATGCACCCCTACTTCAGCTTCCTGATTTTAATAAGACTTTTGAGCTTGAATGTGATGCTAGTGGAATTGGTTTGGGTGGTGTTTTGCTACAAGAAGGAAAACATGTTGCATATTTTAGTGAGAAATTGAGTGGGCCTTTACTGAATTATTCTACTTATGATAAGGAATTGTATGCTCTTGTGCGTAACTTAGAAACATGGCAGCATTACTTGTGGCCCAAAGAATTTGTTATACACTCTGATCATGAATCTTTGAAATATATTCGTAGTCAAGCCAAATTGAATCGTAGGCATGCCAAGTGGGTTGAATTTATTGAATCTTTTCCTTATATTATCAAACACAAAAAGGGGAAAGAGAATATCATTGCTGATGCTTTGTCTAGACGATATGCTTTGTTGACACAACTTGATTATAAAATTTTTGGATTAGAAACAATTAAAGAGCAATATGTGCATGATGCTGATTTCAAAGACGTGTTGCAACATTGTAAAGATGGAAAGTCATGGAACAAATTCGTCCTCAGTGATGGATTTGTATTTAGAGCTAACAAGCTATGCATTCCAGCTAGCTCTGTTCGTCTGTTGCTGTTACAGGAAGCACATGGAGGAGGGCTGATGGGGCATTTTGGAGTAAAGAAGACAGAGGATATTCTTGCAGCTCATTTCTTTTGGCCAAAGATGAGACAAGATGTGGAGAGGTTTGTTTCTCGCTGCACTACATGTCAAAAGGCTAAGTCACGATTAAATCCACATGGTTTGTATATGCCTTTACCTGTTCCTAGTTTTCCTTGGGAAGATATTTCTATGGATTTAGTGTTGGGTTCGCCTAGGACTAGGAGAGGGCATGATAGCATTTTTGTTGTTGTGGATAGATTTTTCAAGATGACACATTTTATTCCATGTCACAAATCTGATGATGCTACTCATATTGCTGATTTGTTCTTTAGAGAGATTGTTCGTTTGCATGGTGTGCCTAATACCATTGTTTCTGATAGTGATACTAAATTTCTTAGTCATTTTTGGAGAACGTTATGGCATAAGTTGGGGACTAAGCTTTTATTTTCTACTACTTGTCATCCCCAAACTGACGGTCAAACTGAAGTTGTGAATCGAACTTTATCCACTATGTTAAGGGCTGTTTTGAAACAGAATATTAAAATGTGGGAAGAATGTTTACCTCATATTGAGTTTGCTTATAATCGTTCTTTGCATTCTACCACAAAGATGTGTTCTTTTGAGATTGTTTATGGTTTCATCCCACGTGCTCCTATTGATTTACTGCCTTTGCCAACTTCTGAAAAGATGAATTTTGATGCTAAGCAACGTACTGATTTGATGCTAAAACTGCATGAAACAACTAAAGAAAACATAGAGCGCATGAATGTTAAATATAAGATTGCTAGTGACAAAGGTAGAAAATAATTATCTTTTGAACCTGGAGATTTCATTTGGTTACATTTAAGAAAGGATAGATTTCCAGAGCTAAGAAAGTCTAAGTTGATGCCTAGAGCAGATGGACCTTTTAAAGTGTTGTCAAAGATTAATGAGAATGCATATAAGCTTGATCTGCCTGTAGATTTTGGGGTTAGTCCCACATTTAATGTTACAGATTTGACGCCATATTTGGGAGAAGAAAATGAACTAGAGTCGAGGACGACTCAAATGCAAGAAGGAGGGATGATGAGGACATCAACACCATCGATACATCCTCACCTACATCTACACCTACACAAGGTCCTATGACTCGCGTCCGTGTACGTCAATTAAATTATCAAGTAAGTTCACTCTTAAATTCATGTTTGGTTTCTTTAGACCATGGAAACCCATGTACTCTTGTGTTGCTTAGAAACCAAGGAGAATAAGGAGAATACCATCCAGGAGAGGGAGTTGCGCCGATTGGATTCGGACTGCAGGACAGCACCAACTTCTGACGGCCGCCACAATTTCATACGGACTCCGTTTGGGACGTTCAAGTACTTCATGGAAAGCTTATAAAGTCTACTTTCCAATGGATCTGGCCTCACGTCCATATCTTATAAGAATCGTCCAGAAACGTCAAAATACTATCGAGACCTTTTCTATCTACGGTGCTGCGCCACCTTATTTTGGCCCGTGGGCTGTGTATCAAGTTGAGCCCATTAGGGACGCATCCTAGGGTTGGAGAACGACCCCAACACCGTCGAGGTCGTCCTTCCATCTATTTATATGTCTCTAGAGCCGCCATGAACAGTTGGGTTTTGATAGATTGAAGTTTTAGCCTCTGCTACTTCGTTTGAAGCGCGCGTGTCGACTATATCGCTTGTCTTCTTGTTATTGGAACCCCACCTCTTGTATTTTCAGATTGAAACTTCATATTTGATTTAGCAATTCAGTGCTTGTTCAACTCGCTCTTGCTTGTTCTATGATTGCTTGCAGGACGAGAGCCCTCGTGGCCGGTTGATCGTGCTCCACAAGATCGCGTTCACCTTTTGGAATCGGTGTATCGGTCGCTAAGGCGCAACATCGTGGATAGTTGTAGTTAGGCCGTGAACGTCGGTTTCTTCCACCAATCGTGATTACCTTCTCCATCGAAAGATCGGGACCGAACCTCGCATCAAGGCCCATCTATGGTTTCGGATTTATTATTTTTATTAATTTGTGTGTGGACCGGTCGGTGCTGTTGGGCCAAAAGCGGTCAGGCGGTGGCCCCATCGGCAACCACGGCGGCGCCCATCGCCCAACACGCCGGCCGGATGGGCACGGCGGTAGCGATGGAGGATGCCGACTATCAGTGGCAGTGGAGATAGAGACGGCGCACGGAAAGGAGGCTGGCTGGCGACACATCGACTGCCCGGTGGCAAGACGGCGGCAGCGGCTTCGCTCCCATGCGGCAATCGGTGCGGCGGTTGCTCGGCGTTGTGCGGTGGAGCTCCGCCATGACGCACACATCCTCAAGACGGCGGTGAGGTAGAGCTCAACGTCGACAACAGAAGCTCCGGCGACCGATTCGCATCCAACCACGGTGTCCCGGCGGATCACAATCCAAGGTCGGCGGCCGTTCGTCCCATCGACCTCCCACCATGGCTCTAAGGCGCGTCGGTGAGAAATTGACGGCGGTGGCTGCCCGTCCTTGGTATCAGGTCCTGCGGCGGCGGCGTCATGGAGGTATTTTGGCCACGGTGTCCCGGCGGAGTCTCGATCCTCTGGCGGTGGCCGGTCGTCCCTCGTCCTTCCACCACGGCTCAATGGCGGTGGCTGCCCTGCCTCGGCATCGAAAAACCAGCGGTGGCAACAACGTGGGTTTGGCGCTTCCTTCGATGATGGCGGTCTCCCGCAGCGGCACCGGCGGCAAGGGCCGGTGGCCCTTCCAACATTGACGGCGAGCGGCAGCCACCTGCGTAGATCAACCTAGCAGCGCGAGCGATTCCACGGTGGCGGCGACGGCTCCTGGCGTGGCATCCATCGGAGAGAGAGAACAGAGAGATGCGGGGGGAACGCGAGGAAGACGACCGGTTAGAACCAGGTTCGCTTCCAAGAACAGGGAAAAACCGATCAATTATAATTTATTGCACACGGTTTTACTCCGATTTTCTCCGATTATCAACAGATGCAATTGTAGAGTAAAAGCAGTAAATAAATCTACTGCTAATAACAGATCTATTACAAAACATGCATCTAAAAAAAAATCAAAGAACAAGCATCCACCAGTGTAAAATCAATCTACAAATTGATAAACAACCAATTTTGTTACCGTAGATTGATTGGCACGAGAGGATTCGATGTCAACCCATCTGGTAGAGATGCTGATAACGTGTTGTAGAACGGCTACATCGATAGATCGCCCAGATCCGCTCCCTTCCCTCCCGTAGCAGATGAGGCGTCCAAAAGACCGTATTCCTTCTCGCACAATCACACCACAGAAAAAAACAATGAACACAGAAGACACAGATATAGGAGTGTTACTCTCTCTTTATTAATCAATGATCAATGTGTGTAATGAAGGCACCCCTGCCACTCTATTTATAGATAGAGGAGGCTAGAAATAAGAACCATAAATTTATTTTTAACTAATTTGGATTGGTACATAACAAAGAATTTTATTTCATAAAGAGATAAGGATTCTAATAGTTTACACGACAACAAGTTAAGGAAACCATGAAAATTACAGAATAACTGTTGCTCTCTGACCAAGGAGATGCTTCTTCTTCTTCTTCTTCGACAACGAGAGCTTATGGCTTCTTGTGTCAAGCTCAACGCAAAAGTAAATATTTTTTCTTACAAGATAATGCAACGCAAAAGCAAGTACAGTAATTGTTGTAAAAATGGTTTCCACAAACCAGAGAAACCTGAAAGTCTCAAATCGACTCATTGCAGCCACCATATTTATTTATAATTCTTAATTAATGCATATATACTTACCCTCCATTTCTGATAGAAGCAAAACTAAGAAAATATGGACAATAAATTATTAAGAGACCAACCACTTATCTTGACATTGCATACACGAATGGATGGACCAGCCCAATCACATATAGAAAGGAGTAGCCTTGAGTAAAAGCTCAGTTCGACGACGTGCAGTGATCCCATGTGTTTCTCTCATATCTAGCTCTTGTGTGCCTGTTTCATTAGGCAGCTTCCAATCAAAATGGTAAAGAAGGCTTGCAAGCGCTATCTCAATATTGGATACTCCAAACATTAAACCCGGGCACATCCTTCGACCAGCACCGCCAGGAATAAACCTAAAGTCTGTACCACTAAAATCGACAGGATCATCTTTAAATCTTTCTGGCCTAAACTCATTTGCATCTTTCCAGATCCTTTCGTCTCTGCCAATAGCTGATACATTCACCAACACTGTAGTACCTTGAGGTATATCATACCCCATGATCTTACTGTTTGGTTCAGAGCATAACCTGGGTACAACCAATGGCGCCGGAGGATGCAACCTAAGAGTCTCTCTGATAACCAGCTGCAGATAGTGGAGTTGACCTTCGATGTCCACCTCACTAACCATGGTTTTACCTTGAAGGACTTGCCGAACCTCAGACTGTGCTCGCTTCATCACGTCGGGACTTCTCACAAGTTCGGACATGGCCCAAATTATTGTCGTTGATGTAGTCTCCGAACCAGCAGCAAAAAGATCCTGATAAATTAAAAATTCAATTTTACACTAGTACATACAATTACTCTCCTATAGATGCATAGAACTGAATCTAGAATCGGGACTACCTATAAATTAAACGTTTAAAAAAATAAATTTATTAATTTATTGTAGTCGATAAGTTAAATGCAGTTGCATATATTTATAACTGAGTTGTATAAATTTATAACTAAAGTTACGCGTGATCAATAATGACAAACACAATAAATTAAAAGTAAAACTATGAAAAGTCGAAAGTGTAGCTTAGAATTCGTTTCCTATTGTTCTGAATCTCAAAGTTTCATCCAATGGCTAACGTTGTCATTTGACATAATCTAAAAAATCAAATATTTAATCAATAGTAAATGTGGAGTCCGAATACTTACAAACAACACGGCGCTGACAATTTCTTTAGTGAGGGTGATTCCAAGCCCACCGTCCCTATGAAACCGCAGTAGGACGTCGAGGATGTCCTCACACTCATGTTGTTCTTGTCCTATCTTGTGTCTCACTTTGCCGTCACCAACTGTGTCGTCCTTCATGCCATGGCCTTGGATAATGGTGTCAATGATTCGACGGAGCTTCTCATGCACCTGCTTCGTTGCACGTAGCGATCGGCCGGCAAGCAGCATCGCCAGCCGCGAGCTGGGGAACAGATCGACCAGGTTGAATCCGGCAAGGAGATCCATGGTCTTGTCTAGAGCCTCGAGATACTCCTCCCGCTGCGGGCACCTGTCACCGATGATAGCCCTCATGATGATATCGTTGGTCATGATCTTGACGAGCTCGCTGACGTTGACGACCGGCGACGATGATGCCGCTGCCACGGCAACGGACCGGACGAGACTCGTCGCCTCTTCCTCCCGGATGTGGCGGAAGGAGCGGACGCGCTTGGGGCTGAGCAGCTCCAAGGTGCATAGCTTGCGGAGCTCCCGTAAGTGCTTGCCGAACGGCGCGAAGACGATGTTGCGGGCGCCGTAGGTGATGATGCTCGCCGTCGGGGTGACCGGCCGGGTGGCGAACGCGACGTCGTGGGTCTTCATGACCTCCCTGGCCGCCTCCGGGGAGGACAGCACCAGCGTCTGGACGTGGCCGAGCCGGAGGAGCATGACGGGGCCGTACCGCCGGGCCAGCCTCGACATGGCGTGGTGCGGCAGGGAGCTGAGCAGGTGGTGGATGCTCCCGATGACCGGCAGCGCCCATGGGCCCGGAGGGAGGTTCAAGCCGGCCGCTTTGTGCCGGGGAGTCGTCTTCTTGAGCTTGAAGGCAACGGTGACAAGTAATAGAGCACCGCACAGCAAGGTGTAGCACACAGTGTCCATGATCCCCGCCATTGTTTGCTGGTCTGTGATCTCACGATCTGTGCTGCATGGCTTCAGTGGCTGTCCTATATATTTATGTGTAGTACTCTGCAGATTTCCTCCTGTGCAAAATAGTTTGATACCTATGTCTTACCTACTCGGTAATTCTATATGGTCCTCGTGATACTCGATATGCTACTAATTTAACTCGGAATTCTTTTTTGTCTCAAGGTCCTTTCAGGTACGGACTCATCCAGAAGGCTAGAAGATTATTGGCAGATAAGAGAAATGGGTATATTAAATGATATGCAGCAAACGTTTGTTGCGTCTAGATCATACAAGACGGCAAGATCGACAGCCCGAAGACGAAGAGAAAAGATACTCTCTCCGTCTCAAAATATCTTTATCTATCGCTTATGTCATATGTTCTAAAAAAATTTAATCTTTAGAGTAATTAATATACCGGAGTCTATAAAAGTAAAACAAATGTATTAGAGCTTGTTAAAATGATGAACAAATATATTGGAGTTTATTAAAGTGTGAATAAATGACAGGGGTGGGCAAAATAAGACCGAGCCAAAAAAACAAGACTGAAAATTTCGATCATCAGTTCGGTCTCGGCTACTAGATGACCGAATTTGTTCGATCAATTCGGTTACCACCCTGGTTACCCGAATTGACCAACAGACCGAATTTTGGCCGAATTGGCCCAATAGGCCCAAGGCCAATGCTAGGTAAAACCCTATGCAAGCACTTCACCTCATCAGCTTGTTCATTGCTTTAAAGACCGAAGACCGAGAGCGATATTTTTGGTCTGACTAAATGCACATCCATAATAAATATATTAGAGTTTGTACCAGTAGAGAACATTTTAATTTTTTAGCTTTATATTAATGTAGGTGAAAAAATAAAGTCCTTTTATAAGGGAGGTAATCATAATGTACTAGCACCCATTAGCTAGGGCTAATCATGTGTAGCTAGGGTCTGCGCCTGCACGCAATCATCTAAATGCTGCCAAAATGGCCACCGGAGTGTACACGCTACCTCTATGATTTGCAGTGGTTTAACTTTTTATGTAACTCTATCTCTCCATGGAAGTGGGAAAAATAATTACGGTGATATAGAACCGAATGGCCCTACTGTCCTACTGTTGCTCATGACAACATCTTTTTATTTTCCTTTAAAAAAGACAACATCTTTTTTATATTACCCGCAAGATAATATATATGAGAGAGCCAAAAGACCAAGTAGCTAGTAGAGTTCTTTCTTAAGAGGCAAGCACTACTACAAAACAGGCAATTGCAGACGGTCAAAATCACTTTTTACAGATGTCTAGCCAAGTCGTCAGCGACCAGTGGTCAGAGAAAATTGTCAATTTTTACAACAGGCCTCCATCCGCCTGCGAAATCGATTTTCGCAGGCGGGCACCCTATGAGACCCGTATGTGATTTTCGCAGGCGGCATCCTTAAGCCACTTAAGTCACCCGCCTGCAAAAAAAAAATTTTTTGCAAAAAAAAGAAAAATCGATTTTCGCTGCATGTCGTGGACGAGCTCACCTGCTGCCGTGGATAAGCTCTCCTCGCTGGCACCGTGGACGAGAGCTTGCGCCTGGATCCGGTGGAGCCCGTCGAAGCCCCACCGTAGCCCGAGCTCCGCCGTCACCTGAGCCCGCCTGCAGCCTAAGCTCCGCCAGCGCTGGATCCGCCGCCCGTGTCCCACCGAAGCTCTTCACCATTTCATAGTCGCCGAAGACCTTCCACCGGCCGCCCGGCGCGCGGCCGCTTCTTCTTGGCTCCCGGGGACTCTCTTGTGCTAAAGAAGTAGATGTAGCCGTCCTCCTCGTCCTCAATATTCGTCTCCACCCATATCAACCCAATCCACCTGAATCAAATCCCCAAGAGCACCCAGCGCATCGCTAGAGAAGAAGAAGGGGACACATCGAGAGAGAGAGAGAGGAGGGTGGGGTGGGGGGGGGGGGGACACTTCGTGGAAGACAGCGTCGTGCGCGTGGTTGAGCAGGCAGCCACGGAGCTTGTCTTCAAGGTTGTCGAGGAGCTCCGAGTCCTTAGGCACAAAGCGGAAGCCCTATGGGATCCCATGCTTGTTCACCCCCTTCTTGTCTTCCCCGTCTTCCGGTGCCGCCATGCCCGCTGTCCGCTCGATCGGCCGGCCTTGGAGGAGGAGAGGGAGTCGCTACACGGTGGGTGGCGCCAGCGACTGAGCATGTTGGGGTTGGAGTTGATTCGGGGGGCGGATCCGTAGGAGAGAGGAGAGGTGGAGGAGAGGGAGTTGTCAGTGGAGACTGAGAGCGACGCTAGCTATCAGTGGAGGACGTATATAATCGGTCGTCCTGCTACTCAGTTTTTCCAAGCGATGCTCTTTAGAGGCTGCTTTCGAAAATTGATTTTCACAGGCAGATTTAAATTATACAAGCCTCTCGTTATTATTACATGTGGATTTTTTTATTATAGTCCGTCTGTAAAAATAAACCCCTTCCGCCTATATAAATAGTTTTTATATTAGTGAAATGGCCAGTAGAAATATCATGAGACCCAATAATCTAGGCCGTGGCAACAAAGGGAGTTGCCTTTAGCCAAAGATCAGTGCGTCGAGAAGCTGCTAATCCAGCTGACTCACTCATATCCAACTCCTTTTGTTTTTTCATCACCTGGTAATAATTCCCAATCAAAATGGTATAGAAGGCTTGCGAGTGCAATCCTAATGCTGTATTGTGCAAACATCAAACCCGGGCACATCCTTCGACCAGAACCACCTGGAATAAATCGAAAATCTGTACCGTTATAATCGGCACCATCATGTTCAAACCTCTCAGGTTGAAAATCCTTCGCGCCTTCCCAGCATCGCTCATCCCTACTAATCGCCCAATTGTTTACCATCACCATCGTTCCTTTGGGAACATCATATCCCATTATCTTGCATGTTTTAGTACATATCCTTGGGAGAAGCAAAGGGAACGGAGGGTGCAATCTTAACGCTTCTTTGATGACCAGTTGCAAGTAATGAAGGGACCCTCCAATGTCTACCTCATCCACTTTGTTTTTACTCTGCGTTACTTGTCGGACCTCCAATTGAGCTCTTTGGTTTGTGCGAGGGCACCTCACTAGCCCAGACATAGCCCACAAGACAGTTGTACTTGTCGAGTCAGAGCCGCCAGCCAAGAGATTCTAAATTTATACTCCCCCGGTTCTGCTATTTCTACAATTCCATCTTTATTTTAAAATGTATATTTTTAGCTATTTTATGCTATTATGCATATTGTACCTTTACCAATTACCCTACACCCACCAACCATCATATTTCTTCCAAGTCCTTTTTTATTAATAAAAAACATTGTGGTCTTTTCACCACGTTCCTAAATCTATCTAAAATAAGCTAGAAATAGCTATATATTTTAGATCGGAGAGAGTAGATATGAGATGGTATGTGCATGTGACTTTATAAAACTGAATTAGTAGAAGCTATTATCCGGTAATCTAGTTTTGAGCCGTTAACTTCCCATGCATGTTCACCTAGATCTCTTTGACCTAATACTTACATCCACTGATGAAATGTTGTAGCTGATGAAATGTTGTAAATCTAAGCATCGGACAGACTAAAATATGTAATCAATCCAACTTTTAGCATGATGAAGTTTCTAAGACCTTTTGTTTTAAATTGACGTTTTTAAGCCTTTTCCATCCCTATGCCTAAAGTAGATACTCCTTTCGTTTAAAAATATAAAATATTCTTATTTTTTACAGAGTCAAAGTTTGAAATATTTAACTAATAGTTAAACTAAAAATAAATATGCTTAGTGTCATGTATGTAGTATCACTAGCTTTATATTGAAAAATATTTTTATATAATATTAATTTTGTAATTGTTGATAATATATTATGAAAAAAATTAATGGTTAAAGTATAATATTAAAGACTATGTAGAAATCTAACCTGGCTTATATTTTCGAAGGAAGAAAGTATATATGATGATGTGACCATAGACGATACTACTACACTAGATAAGCAACTACTGCTAGTTACTCGACTGGCCTGTTGTCCACAATCGACAGCGGCCTAGATAGCCACCATAACAGGAGAAGTGTTTGGCATGAATTCTACCAGGTAATACTGGACACTTATTCTAAATTTTACAAAGGTCACTATAATCTTGTATAGAGAATGATTTTACGGTACTTAGAGATGCACCGTAATTTTTAGTGTTAATTTTTTACCTCCAAATATTTAACACTATATAGAGATACATGTTGGAGTATAAGTGAATTGTCTGTTTTTCCTCATCAGTTTAAGCTTTCAACAAATATATATAAGTTTAAATTAGAGCTATATATCCCGATTTGTTATTCTTGTTTCAACTTGTATAGGTTGAATTTAAACTTTTGTATGGTTGAGCGATATAACACATATTGATTTATGTTATTATTTTTTATAAGAAACAACCATTTAGATGCTATACAAGAAACAAAGGATCATTCCCTTAAGGCGTGAAAAACAATCTCCACGTCAAAGGAGGAAATAGTGACAGCGATACATGGCCAAATTGTTCTATTGTTGCACATGACAGTGCCAATTTATATTATCCACACGATAATATGAGATTTATGAATTATGAAAAACCAAGTAATAGAGTTCTTTCTTGAAAGATATGTGCTAGCTAGCTAGCTCCTACTAGAAATATCACAAGATCCAAAATCTAGGTTGTGGCAACAAAGGCAGTTGCCTTTAGCCAAATATCAGTGCGTCAAGAAGCTATATATCAGCCTACTTGACTCCCTCATGTCTAGCTTCTTTTGGCTTCCACCACCAATTCTCAGTTGAAAATAGTAGAGAATACTTGTGAGTGCAATCTCAATGCTATATTGCGCAATCATCAAACCTGGCACATTATATTCTTCTACGTGATAGAAAAAACTCGAAGTCTCGTATCAATTTACTGTAGCCATATTAATTTACAATTAGTTAAGACATAATTATCGTCCATTTCTAATAGAAACAAAATTAAGCAAACATGCATGAACAATGATTTTATTAACAGACCAATCATTCATCTTGACACTAGAATTGATGGACCAACCGAATTATCCGTACACTGAGTAGCTTTGAGCAAAAGCTAAGTTCGGCGACGTGCAGTGAGCCCATGTGTTTGTGTCCTATCTAGCTCATATGTGCCTGTTTCATTAGACAACTTCCAATCAAAGTGGTAAAGAAGGCTTGCAAGCGCAATCTCCAAACTAGAGACTCCAAACATCAAACTAGGGCACATCCTTCGACCAGAACCACCAGGAATAAACCTAAAATCTGTACCATTAAAATCAACGGTATCATCCTTAAATCTTTCAGGCCTAAAATCATTTGCATCTTTCCAAATTTTCTCGTCTCTGCCAATAGCTGATATATTTACTAGCATTGTAGTACCTTGAGGTATGTGTCATATTCCAATTTGACACCACCATACAACGGCACCAGACAATGCGTGCCGTAGAAAAACAGCGTGATCTGCTTCTTAAAGGAGGAACTATATATCGAGCAAGGGTGAGTACTTACGTACTCAGCAAGCCAGTGGAACTTAGGTGGTTGGTGCAGACTTCAAAGAGAGGCTGGATATTTTGCAATCAATTTTATTTGAATTCCTTAAGTCTGTTAAGTGTGTGCTTCTCAACAACCGGAGTGAGGTGAAGTCCCGCCCAATCGGAATGAAAGGTGTCAAATTGACTCTCTAGTTTGCTCAACTCCCTGAGTTGGCTTCAAAGCTGGCTCACATAGCCAAAACAAATTTCTGGACTCCAAGAGTCCCACTGTCTCAGAGATCCGAATCATATCATTGGACTCACAGAGTCCAGCTGTCCACGACAACGCTTCCTTCCCACAGTTCTCAAACCACACATACATTTTCACAAGCAGGGTAAAACAAAACTACGCTAAGCAATCACCGCACATTCGCCCATGACTGTGGGTACGGCTGTTCAAACAGTTGGTTAACCTTTGCAGAGGGGGTACACTTTACCCACACGTCTGTAACACCCCCGCCCTGACACCACCTATAGTGACACCAGAGAGGAAGCACCACAGGAGATTGGCGTGAACCAACTCCCACGGAACCGTGTTGCCGGTACCAATCCCAGGAAACCTTGCTGGTACCTACGGTCAACCGAGATATATCATAGCAACTAAATAAATAAAATATATGTATCTTATACCTTTATAAGTTGCAATTTTGGGCAAGCCCTAAGCGGCAACCTTAAAAAAGAACAACCGCAGCGGAACGACAGCGTAGCGAGACCCAATCCACAAGCAACGGCTTGGGATCAGGAAAGAAACTTAATCTTCACTTCAACTTCACTCTACCTGAATGAGGGGAAATGAAATAGATTAAGTACATACGTACTCAGCAAGTCACGGAAAATGTGAGATATGCAGGCTACCAAAGAAAGGCTGGGGTTTATTTCACAAATCTTTTTAGTTGAAAGCATTACCAAAAACTCTAAGTGTGGGTTGTCTCAGTGTAGCTGGAAAGAGCCTCTCGCCTCGATCCTGTCCGCGAATTGCTTTGCAACAACTGAAGCGGACGAATCAGATTTTAGTTGTTTAAAGTTTTCTAGTCAAATCTATTCCTATATCGCCTGTCGGATCGCGACAGCGGTTCAGTTGGTCTGCTCTCAGGCAACTTTCCATACTCCCCTCATTTATTAGTTTATTTTCACTTTCATCCTTTCTAGAATGTCGTCTCATCTCATTTTTCCTTTATCATTTTCCTTTCATTTTCGTTCTCTTCAGGACTTCATCCACCTCATCATCTCAACTTCGGCTCCCAGACCCATCATGTCACCAACACTTTGCTTCCGCTCGGAAAGTCTAATCTATGATGTCATTTGACATCCCATTCCACACAGGACTGTTTTAGACCACGTAATGGTCGTCCATCGATTGTCCTGGCCGATTCTGGTAACGGTTCCCAATCCCACAAACCACTTTCACAATCATTTGCAAATAAATATACGCTAGAGGGATCACTTCACATCGCCCATAACCGAGGGAACGGCTATTCGAACAGTTCAAGACTCTACAGAGGTGTACGCTTTATCCACACGACGTGAGCTTACTCCCTCACTGATCAGGTGAGGGAGGTTCATGACAAGGCTTTTCAGGAGCCATCCCAGTTTACCTCATGCCCGATAGACGGGTCAAACCAAATCTCATTTAAGCATCACGCTTTAATCAAATACCCCAAACATCTTGACCGAGTACTTGGGAAGCTTCCATTCCTTGCTCTACTTAGGAACCCGAGATATCCCCAAAACACCTTATCTCGGCGTTCCACATCTACTAGCATACGAGGTAACCCTGTTCCGGCTAAATACTTAGCCAGGGGCGTTTCATACTACCCGTGTGGTCGCACTGTACTATGATCAATGAAATTCCCAAAGGAATCGGTCCTTATATGCGAATACAAAGCATCCCCACCAAGGCGATCACTTTGCATTGCGAGTTTTCACAAACCATCTTTTGTTTCGCAAAACTCACCGACACCGAGTGTCGGGTTTTCCAAAGATTTATAAACCCAATTTTCCTATGTCGACAAGCAATTATAGTTGAAGCGGTATCATCGATACCCACGCTCAAAGAGCATGAATACCGAGGTACCAAGGTGTGGATCTACCAAGGAATAGGATTATCAAGGCCTACAGGTCTCATGCAACTACTAGGTAGGTCCGTTGGTTTGTCACGCAAACCGAAGCCAGTCAAATTATCGTGCACATACTAAGATGCAATTTTTCAAATAAAACATTTTTCAATTTAGGGGCAATATGGTCAAGGAGTGAATTGCCTCAGTCTTTGTCTTCGAATTTTCGCAAAATCCAACGTTCGAAAGAATTTCCAAAGCGTCGACTACACGCAAAATGAGGAAAAAATACACAAAACCCTAAAAATAAAGTACTATTATTAATAACTAATAGTATTATAAGGTAGATCTCAATTTTAGAAAAATTTAGAGACTTGAATGGAGTCAATCGGAGTTACGGATAAAAAGATATGGATTTTTGAAGTTTAAAGGATTTTTCTAGAAAAAGAAAAGGTGTATTTGGATTTTTTGGAAAAATGGATTATTTTGGGAATAGGTGGCTTGACAGGTAGGGCCCTTTTGTCATTGCGTGAGAGAGAAACGGGGGGTCCACATGTAAGTGACAGTGGATGGGGCCATATGTCATTGAGGGAGAGAGAAAGAGGTAGGGGTCCACATGTCAGTGGAAAGAGAGAGGGTGCCTGACCAGGGGCCCACTTGTCATTCATACAGGAGTTAAAAAGGGAGGGGCCCACATGTAAGTGGGACACCTTTTTTTTGATATGGAGATTAATTAATTTTAATTTGTGTCGGGCCCACGAGTCAGTGAGGGTGAGAGACCAATCGGGTGGGGCCCATGTGTCAGTGAAAGTGAGAGGGAGACCGGGGCCCATATGTAAGTGAAGAGGGAGATTAAGCATTCGGGCCCACATGTCTTAGACTCGGGAGAGAGATTAAGTGTGTAGGGTCCACGTGTAAGTGAATCATTATTTAAATTAAAGGTTAATTTAGCGGGGCCCGCATGTCAGAGAAAAAAAGAGAGGGATCGAGGAGGTGGCCGGACCCAACTGTCAGTGGCACCCAGGAGGGAAGTTAGGGGCGACGACAGCCAAGCCAATCGACGGCCGGCGGTGCTTACCATCGTCCCAGCGAATGGCGGCGGGTGGACAGGAGCGGACCACAGGAATGGGATGAAAGAGGGACGGCGAAGGAGGTGAACGGTTTGGATGAGAGGATTGAGGTGCGACAGCGGCGGGCGGCGATAGACAGAGGGCGGCGACGAGGTGGGGCGACGTATGGTCATCGCTGGTGGCCTTGCGGGCAGTGGTTGGGCGAGGGCTAGGTGCGGTGGGGTGCAGCGCGATGAGAGGAAGAGGTAAGGGGGAGAGATTGGCCCCTTACCAGTCACAGTGGTGAGATCCCGGAGCGGCATCAACAGCGGTGGCAGCGACCGGAATTTAGGTGTTTCGGCTAGGATGCCGTTCGAGTACCGGTGAGGAGTTTGGGGAGGTCGTGGGGCTCTGAGGGATTCAAAGGCGATGGCAGCTCGGTCAATTGGGGTGCGGAGGTGATGGATTGAAGAGGGACAAAGTGAGTGTGGTGGCGGCGGAGAGAAGCTCAAGCTTGGTTCAACATGCTTTGGCGAGGCGGCACGGCCGCAGCGAGGGTAGGAAAGGAACGAGGCAATGATGGCCATTTATAGGCGAGCGCGGGCACAACCCGACAAGGAAGAGAGGCAGTGGAAGCTTGGATATTTTCTTGGGGGCGGAGGAGAGAGAAAGGGGTTGGCTTTTGACCTTGGGCGCTTGTGCGGCGAGCGCCATCCCCGGAGAGCTGACCACGTGTTAACGCCAAAATTTGGTAAGGACCTGTATCAGATTCGGTCAAGAGGACGGTTGCAGTCGGATAATGGAAATTGATCCAAGAAGCAGACCGAGTCTGAGAAGGAGCCGTGAAGACCGCGCGTGGCAGTTAATTACTATAGTTATTAGGAAAAGGTTTATCTCTTTTAGGAAACCTGACCTCGTGTCCGGTCAGGTCTCGTTAGCGTTTTCTGTTATAGATAGGAAATCATATATCGTGTCCTATAAGGACTCATGTAACTCGGGGTATATATACGTATGCCCGGGGACCTTGTAAATCATCACAACGATCAATACAAACTCGGCGCATCGCCACCCCTTTGACGGGATCCTGCTTCTCGAGCCGGGCTGCATCGGTTAGGTCCGAACTCCTGCGAGAGGGTAAGTCTCGTCACACCGACTACCAATCGGCTAGGACTTCCTCGGTTAGGTCCGATATTCTAGTTGGTTTATGGTAGTCGGCTTACCACGATATATTTACTTTATCTATGGCTGCATCAGTTCGGTTTGATCTCATAGATTGATTAGGTATATCACATCACGTGTGCACAGACTGTATCGACTTACTGGGAGCGATTTATCATCAGTTCGTGCTGCATCGGTTAGGTCCGACCTACTGAACTGCTAGTGATAAGTCGATCCTGCTGGGGCGATGCGTTGTGTGCAGGCGTTTTATCGGAGTGCATAGCCGGTAAGTTATTTTCATCACGATCGCATTATATCTATCGGCTCATTGAGGCATTGTTATCATTGTCGGTCTGTGCTGCAACGGTTAGGTCCGATCTACTAGACTGACGATAATAGCTTTACTCTTAATAAGCCGATGGTGTTGTGCGATGGTGTTATCGGAGTGCTTAGCCGATAAGTTACCTGTTAAAGCCGACTACATTTATTCATTGTTTTATTCTGTACTCGATTTGTTAAGCAGTCGGCTAGTTTACCAATTCTTTATCATTTACGTTATTGCATATTTTATTATATGTTCTTGCCTGCATTATTGTCACAATCGGCTAAGGGCTAGCCGATGGGTTTATTCTGCCGATCCAAGAACAAGTACAAGCAGGTTCCCGGGCACGACCCCAGGTAAGGGCCCGGGCATGAGCCCGGGTAAGGACCAGTGCATGGGCCCGGACAGCGGACGAAGATCTTGGGAGCCGATATGAGCAAGGGCCCGGGTGCAGGCACACCTTCATAATAATACCAGTAACACTAGATCATGATCAGCTAGGATCTATTTGATTTATTTATGCATTATACTTGCTTATTTTATCTAGCTTATAGCCGGTTTTCGAATATCCCTTCGATGATCGGCTAGCATGATATTTGTTTATTATTACATTATTGTCCTTGCCATCATCGGTCTTAAGCCGATGTGTAAGTGCTACAGTGTACATCGGCCATCGGCTGATGAAACGAGTCTAGATCGGCTTCCAGCCGATTGGCTCATTGATCTAACATTTTCCTCCTTGTCAATTACAGGGTCAAATTGACTGGCACGCCTACGAACCTCAAACTTTAGGACCTGCACTGGAGTGAAGCAAATCTCCCAGGCCTTCGCGTGTCACCCAGACGCCGAACCAGGACCCGGCGATTTTCGGCGTCAACACCACGCCGGAGGGCCTATGAGGTTGACAAGGTGGCCTCGACCACGTGAGGTGCTGGCGAGGGCGGTGAGGTGGGGCGAGATATTTTGGGCATTTCTTCGAGCACGTGGCGAGCGTGCTGGCGTGGGAGAGAAGAGGAAGATGGACGCGCTCGGGTGGCCGTGCGGGTGCGCTCGTCGGACGGCAGGGGCTGGCAAGCAGGCCGGGTGGACGGGCAACATGGCGGGCGTGCGTATGATCAAGCCACGCGTGGGCGGTCTGGGACGGAGTGTGAGTGGGCCACGGCCGAGCTGGGCCGCACGCGGCTGTGGCATGGAGAGAGGCTGGGCGAGGGTGGGCTATGTGCGGCGTTGCTGGGCCACGGGAGCATGGGCCAGCCGTGGCAGCAGAGAGGGGGCGGAGAGGCCGAGCAGGGCCAAACTAAGAAGAGAAAAAGGGATAGGGCAGCCACTGTGAACAATGGTTTTTGGTGTTTTCTAATTAATTTATTTTGAGAGATCTATGAATATTTGAAGGGGTTTTTGAATCCAAATTTGGTCCTAAGTTCAGAAGTTTAAACAAGGGACTTTTGATATATATATATATACACACACACACACACATATATCTGAAATTAAATTATAATTTAGGAGGAATTTAGGTGGGTGATAGAAGGAAATAGGGAGGGATTTCCAAAGAAGTTTCGAATTTGAATTAGATTTTTTGATTGTGTCTTGGGAGAATTTTGATTTTTCAAGGGAAGGGCTTTTGATGGGAATTTGTATTTTGGAGGGATCAAAGTATGGGGGTGGGTTTGATGAATTTTTCTGAGTAAAAGGTTTGGATATATTTTGGAATTTAGAAAATTTAATAGGAGTCGAGGGAAGGATTTCGTCATTAAGGGTTGGATGCTTTTGCGAGATGTTGATCTTTGAGGGAAAGGAGGGATGGGGGAATTGGTTTTTGCAAAAATTTCATGGCTCCGGAGTTGGGCTTTGGATAGAGATTTTTGGTTGGGGAATTTGGGATCCAAAGGAGAATTTAATCGAGATTGTTGGCACTTAGGTCCTTAATTTACACACAAAGATCCAAAATTTTGAAAATAGGGTTTTTATTAAAATACTTTTAATGGACCGGAAACCAGGACGTTACAACGTCGCGACTTACTCTAGCCAACTGAAGCATCCCCAACACCCTTTCAGCGATCCACAGTCCAATAACATGCAAGGTGTCCCTAGGCAGCTGGTTACTTAGCCAGCGACTTTTCATGTTACCCATGTGGTTGTACTATTGTATATTTGGATGAAATTCCGAAGGAATCGGTCCTTACGGGCGACCACAAGCATCCCACATCGGACCAGCCTTGTGTTGCGAGTCTCCATTTTTAAAACTCATTTTTCTTTCACAAGGCGCCGACCTAGGTGTAGTGTTTTTCAAAGGTTTCGTAAAATACAGTTTTACCCAAGATGTTTCTCAAATTTTAAATTTGAGGGCGACCATCGGTACTCGCACAGGGGTGCACGAATACCGAGGCACAACAAAGGTGGTTACAAGGGAACATGTTATTGCAAGTATCAAGGAAGGATTACATGCAACAAGTTGGGTAGGCCCACCGATATGTCCCATAGACGGGGCTGAACAGTTCACGTGCACGTCTATCGATGCAATTTTGCAAACAAAATAACTTAAGTTCAAATATGGGCTCGATTGATCAAAGGCAACTTGTCTTGCTCAAGGTCTTCAAGAATCTTCGAGAAATCCGCTCCAAAAGAAAATCCGGCAATGGTTAATATGTGCAAACAATCAAAATCCTACGCAAAGACCAAGGAAAAGACCCTATTTAGGACTACTAATAGTGCAATTAGATGGATCTCAATTTTAACAAAATTATTGGAATTGGAACGGAATCAATCCGAGCTACGGATCAAAAGATAAAAATTTTGGAAAAATAAATGATTTTCTGGACTAAAGGAAAAGGATTATTGAATTTCTGGAAATGAATATTCTCAAGAATATTCTTTCGGGTCACTGACAAACGGGGTTCGCATGTTAGTGGGGAAGAGGAGGCGGCTGAGCCTTGGGCTCACCGTGGACCATGTCCACGCGTTGATGGACAAGGGACGGGGTGATCCCAAGTAGATCACGGCCTGCCTGGCCGGCCTAATGGGCTTCGGCCCATTTGAGCGAGGAGGCGGACCAGCCGGGAGGTGAAATGCTGGTGATCCATGGGCCTGCGATGGCGGCTCAGGTGGAAAAAAACCGTGGCCCGAGGGGTTTAAGGGGGGGTAGGCCTAGGCGTCAGTGACAAGGGAGAGGGAATGGCTTGCTCGGCTTGGGCGGGGCCGGCCGAAGCCGAGTTAGTGCCTACGTGGCGTGCCACGTGGGCAGGATGAGGGGAGAGGAGGCCGGGTGGCTGATCTGATGGCCGACAGCAGCGAAACCGCACTGGCGAACGACGGCGAGCCGAAGCGAGTGGGGCACACTGGTGGAAAGAGGAGGAGGCGAGGAATCATGTCAACAGCTCGGATTCGCAAGAGATTGAATGATGGTGGCCGGCGGCGGGAGACCGAGGACGGTGGAGAGAGATAGGACACCGGCGCACGGCGGCGTGCTTGGTTTTGGCCACCCGCGGCGGGTCATTCATCGGGGCAAGCTCATCTGAGAACCGAGGAGGAAAGAGCAAGCGACACGGATCAGATCACTGGTGACAGAGGGTGGTCGGCGATGGTGGCGCCAAGCGGCGGAGGAGCAGCGAAAGGGGAGAAACAAAGGATACTGGCCGTGGCGGCGGTTCGGGGAGGTAGTTTGGGGCTCACGAAGGGCGGTGATGAGGGGATTTAGCGAGGGATAGGACGGGGAGCTCACCGACGGCGGGAAAAAGGCGGCGGCGGCTCGTGAACAAGCTGGGGATGTCGACGGTAGTGGCGAGGAGATGAGGAAGGCCGAGGTGAAGGGGGAGCGGTCGATCCCCGAGGCGGTAGCGCTCCGAGTCCAATGCGGCATCGCAACGCGATGGCTGGGGTGTAGCGGATGGGCGGCCAGGCAACATTGCGGCGGTGTGGCCAGCGTCCAGCCGACAAAGAGGCGGAGTTTGTGCTGTCGTTAGAGAGCGGAGCCAAAGGAAGAAGATGGGGCTCTCGAGGGGTTTTTATAGGCGAGGGGACGACGTCTAGGTCGGTTGAGGCGGTGGGGTTGAGCTCTCCACACGGCTGGCGACAAGGGCGTGGGGAGCGGAGATATTTCGAGGCCAGCATGGACCAATCAACGGTGGGGATGGGAGTGGTGGTGGAAGATGGTGGATCGGGCGGCGGCGGCATTCGAACTGTGAGCACGGGATCGGATTGCACGGAAAAGGAGAGAGAGGGGGGAAGAAAGGGTGAGAGGTGCAGGCGTGGTCCTGGCCGGTGGGATGCCTGGCCAAAAGTGGAAAAGAGGGGAGGGGAAGCGACATCAACTGTCTAGCCTTTGTCGCAGCGCAGTAGAGAGGGAGCGGGACGATGGGGGCACCGTGACGTTGGTGGCGACCGAGTTGGCATTTGACCGAATGGCTTCCAAGCGTGGTGACAGAAAGAGAGAACGGGACAGGGATGACGACGATTGTGTGAGGGCGCGCATGGTTTAGGGGCTGGTTGACAGGCGGGCCTGACGTGGGAGAGCGCTGGTGGCAGGAGAGCGTGCGGTAAAGCCTTGGGCGAGTGGCGCTGCGCGCGGGGATCGGACGGCATTCCGGTGTGCGGGGGCACGTGGCAGCCATCGGTCGGGGTGACTTGTTTCATCATTAAATGTACTTTAAGCCTGACTTATGTTTTTGCATATTTACAATAACTTTTTGAATAAGATGAACTATCAACGTCATGTCCAAAAGTCAATAACGTCATACATTTAAAAAAAGGAGTACCATTTACGAATAAATGGGCTAGCTAGGACCATATTATCTTGATTAATTTAAGAAAAATCTCAAAGGCCCATCATCCCTCACTCACTCTCTGCCAGAGATGCTATACATATTCCCTTCTCCTCTTAACTCACCATTCGCAACTGGTGCTGGTGCCGCCTAGCAACAAGCTGCCTTCACTCCTGTCCTCCGCCACATCTCTTCTCTATGTTGCCATGGTATTTTTGTTAGTTTTGATGACTCATTACACCACTGGATACACCACTATTACCTGCCACCATCTAACCGGTCAACTATTGTTGCCTTGTTCACCAATGCTGGGCCACTACCCTCCTACATCATGTAGACCAGGCACGTGGCATCACGGCCATCCTCTGAACCCATCCCTACTCCCCTCATCCCAACCACGTGACCTTGATCTAAGTGGACTGCCACCATCTCCTCATCTTCATAGAAGAAAGAGAGACTCGCTAGTTTATCTAATGAGATCTTCCAAGCACCAAGATGAAAGCACCGAGAGGAAAGAAGAAACCTATCCGTTGTACAAGTACAACTCATGTTTTTGTTATCATTTCATGGGTAAATGTGATGGATAGTATAGTGAATAATATCCCTCCAAAAGTCTCCCACATTTTTTCATAGGAAGAAAATTATTAGCAATTTCTCATATCTATAAAAACCAGAATGCAAACAGAAAATGTCAAACACCTTTATCTACCTTTTTTCTTCTAAAACAATATGATCCTGGAAAAAACTGGTGAGTTTTAGCAAAAGTGTACTAAACACTATCAAAGCTGACTTGAGAAAAAACCAAAGCAAGTCGCCATTATCTTATATGGGCCTACCAAAAATTAAATCTTTTATTGCTAATTTGGAATTGATTTTAGCTATTTATATAAGAAAGGTTATTTTTCTTGAACATGACAGTAAAAAATGTGTATAATACTATTCCGTGCAACGCACGGGTTGTTGATTAGTAAATTACTAATTGGAATCCAAGACAATTTAATTCCAGATGATGAATAATTGAGTAGGTGACCGCACATAAGCAACCGAACTCTAATATCATGGTATACGGTACGGATTAAGCAAACACCAGAAAATTATAGCATTAAACAAGACACAACAAAGCTAATGAACGATTAAACAGTATGAATTATTAAACAAACAACTAGTTTTTTTGAAGCCAAAACAAACGAGATCACACAGTATCTCAGAAGAACTATTAAGCAAACAACATGAAATTTAGAGAGGGATCATGTCAGGATGACTTTAGTTGGAGCTGAATGTTAGCCCTTTTGATTTCAATTCACCCCTCTTTTCACATGGAGCTAGGATTGATCAGTTCGATTCGAATGAGCAAATATCACATGGAATAATCTGAATGAGTGCCAGGCCATGCGTCTACGAAATATCTTCCGAGAAAACATTACTATACTCCAGATCTACTAGAAATCCTTAGTTCCCCTAATCATTTCCTACTAGTGATTTAAAAACAGTAGGGGAAGAATATCCATACAACAAGGTGAAAAAAAATGTAGGAAAATGAATATACCCCTACCCTTTTTTTACTTTCGTAGGGAAACATTAGTGTATAGGGTATATTGTATGCCAGGTATATGCCAAGCTGGCAACATATTATCCCTACTATATTCATCCAAACAGTAGGGAACCAAAATTTAATATTTTTTCCCAACCACTTTTCCCCCATCTCATTCCAAATTCCTCATGTATAGGATCTAAAATATTTCTACTTACACAAGTAACTTTAAGAGACTAGATATTTTGCTAGCCATATCAAAAAATAGCTAACACATCCAACAAAACAAGCTCCAAGAAACTAGCCATTTGGTTGGCTGTTCTTCCATGCTAGCTAATTCTCCTCCCACGCTAGCCAAATTTAGCTAGCCAGGTCTAGCTAGCTAAATTGATAGAGAAAGGATTTGACTAATCTTTTGAGGCGCGTGGAAAATATAGCTAGCTAATCTAAATGGCTAGCTAGCCATATGACCATTTGGCTAACCGAATTTGACAGTCTCTTAGAGACGCTCTTACGGTTGCCCTCCTCTCCTCCCAAAGCGACCTCCCAGATATAGTCCCCTCCTCTCTCAAATCCCTAAATCAAAGTGCTCTCCCCTTCCAATCCCTCCCAGTCCTGGCCACCATGCATCCATGGAGATTACATGGGAGACGAACACTGCATGCTCAAATGATGAAGATGATGCCAAGCTTAAGCTCACCGCCATGGCCAAGCATGGATTAGAAGGCGCATGAAGCTACAGCAGGCTGTCAGGTACCATATTTGTTGTTCATGGGAGTGTTGTCTATTGGTAAACCCTTCTATCCTATTTTCTGTTGGGAGTACAAAGTCTGATGTTATTTGACCAACCATGAAGTGCTAGAACAAAGCTTTTTTCTCCTCTGCTTATTCTTTTTTTCTGATTGCTTCACCTTTTTTTCTCTTCTGCTTATTCGAGGCATGTGCTTTATCTTTGTGCAGACAAGGTATAGATACGACCACCCTCAATTAATGAACTATACGCTGCAAGATGTTGAGATTGACCTAGCTTGCTTGGGATGCTATTGTTGATGAATGGTGCCAATTATCGCTATATATCTAGATTCAGAGCCTCACAGAAGAGATCAAAGCCCATTGCGAGACATTTTTTTTCATTGGATATTTGTTAATTTTGATAGCTTGAATCTTATGAGAGCATAATGATGCAGTACATCGTAATTAGTTGTTGGCTGAACATTGTATGAGCAATATTTACTCTCCAAGACTTATATTTCCTACTGCAAAAAATTGTAGGGAACGATTCTCCCCCTACGTTTTCTCGTGCAAAATCGTAGGGCAATTTTTAATTTTTCTTTTCCCACGTTTGTTAACCTACTAACCTTTTCCTACGAAACACGGTAGGGGAACCGTTTCCCTACGTTTTTTCTGTCTTTCCCTAGTTAAACAAAAGGCAGGTAAATTAGTGATTTCGAGTACATATATATAAATCTTAAAACACCATAATACCCATCCTTTCAGCAATGCCAAAAATAAATAAGAACAGAAAATTAGGTACGGAATATAAATTATTAATTGGAATCGAAGACATTTAGATTATTCCAGTGGACTGCATATATAATTAAGCAGCTGACAACATAAGCAACTAAAGTCTAAAGTCATGGTAACACCAGAACTTTATTTGTAACATTTGAACAGGCATGCACGACGAAGCTAAAAAATGATTAAATAGTACGGATTAACCAAACGACATATTATTTTGGAAGCAAAAGCAAATGAGACTAGAGTATCTCATCGAACAAAAGGAGTAGCAAACGACATGAAATGTAGAGAGGGATCGATCATCATCAGGATTCAGGACTTCGTTGGAGCTGAATATTGTTCGGCCCTCTTGATTTCACCCCTCTTCTGATCACCAGCTAGATCGATCAGTTTGATCCGTAGCCTTCAGGTAAGAAGAACTCTTCATCGTCGGTGTCAAGCGCAATCGAAAGCTCAGAAGAATTCTCAGTGTCGACGCAGTAATTCACCATGACTTGCTCCAGGGTGAAAGGGAGGATGCAACCTTCTTCTTCAGCATTGCGCAGATTCACCATTGGTAGGGACTCCTCCTGCCGTCTGTCGGCGAGATGAAAATACTCGTAGGTCGCCAGGTTCGGCTCCACGAAGTAGATGCATCCGGCCTCGACGGTGGGGAACTTGTCGGCGTCGACGGAGAAGCTCCTGATCTGACTGATGAAGAGGGAGCGGTTGCCGAGGCTGGTGACCGTCAAGAGCACCTTGTTCACGGTGTCCACCTTGTGCACCACATGCCTGCGCCAGAGCACGCTGACGAGGAGCAGCTCGCCGGCAGACTCCACGATGTGGTGGCTAAAGGCGTCCAGCTCCGCCACCGGTGGTGGCGCAGGAATGGTGGCGGTCATCGTGATGGTGCCCGCGGTGCGGCGTTTCTGAACAGCTTGGGCGCCTTCTTCATCGGCGTCGGCGAGGACAGTCGAGACGATGGATCCATGGTTGGTGACGTACACCTCGCCGGAGACGAGTGTCAGGTTCAGAAAGTGGTCGGGGAAGTAGACCATTACCTCATGGAAGCCCTCGCTGTCCTGATCCGCCCACCTCACGCACCTCCCATGGAACCAGGAGGTGAACACCATCAGCGGCGACGTCGTCACGGCCACCTCCCTCACCTCCTCCGCATGGATGGGCGCCCTGAAACGGGCGACGTTTCCCGTGAAGGGGTTGAGCACGCGGGTCTCGTGGGGCGGCGCCAACTCCGACAGCACGACGAGGCCGCCGGCCGTGGCGGCGACGAAGTAGTAGTCGCGGAGCCATGGGACGCGCTTGCGGAGGAAGCGGCCGGTGTCGAGGTTGACGAACGTGGCGACGGCGGCGGCGTCCTCGGATCTGGTGACGTCGAGATCGACCATGGCCAGCTTCTTGGGGAGGAAGCAGGTGTCGTCGAAGTCCGCCATCTTGGGGTTGGCGGTGCCGGAGCGCCACTTGCAGCAGACGAGGCGCAGGTTGCCGTAGCAGTCGAAGTCTTCGGAGGCCAGGAGGCAGTCGCCGACGCGGCGGATGAGGTCGGAGGGGAGCAGGGACCAGTCAGCCGCCATTGCTACCTACGCACACGCTTGTGCTCTCAGGTGGATTTGCACTGGTGTGCGGCGCAGGTGAGTGTTTGAGCAGGAAGACGGCGCGTAGCTGAAATTTAAAGAGGTGTCTTGGTGAAAACTGGAATGCTTTGTGATTGGCTACTCGAATTTGCAGCCGTTGGATCAATATCAGACGCACATCCTCTCTCACTAATCTAGGTTTATCCCCTCTTTTCCTTCAAACCCTAGCCACCAAGATTCCAATAAATGGTCTAGGCCCATATTATCTTGAGAAAAAAATCTCAAAGGCCCATTATGATTCACTCACTCTCTACCTCTAAACCCTAGCTGCTATCATTCCTTCTCCTCCCACCTCACCAACAATCTCCATCCAAATAGGTGTACCCTTTTTTGCATCGGTACCACCAGCCAAAGTGCCAAAGAGCCACCATTACCCTCATTCTAGCTCCTCCACATCTTTCCTCCGTGTTGCCATGATATACCATCACGATGGTTATTTTTTTCTTTCTAATGAGATTTTCTCTGTATCACTAGATACCTCACTATTACTCATCACCACCTAATAAGTCGACTATTGTTGTCTTGTTCACTGATACCGGGCCATTGCCCTCCTACATTCTGCAGGTCAGGCAAGTGGCGCCACCATCATCCTCTAAACCCATCCCTACTCCCCTCTTATCCTAACCTTGAAAACCTTGATAAATTGGACTGCCCACCGTCTACTTGTCTTCAGCCATCGCTAGTTTATCTAGAATGTGTCTCGGAGTGACTCGGAGTGAATCCCCACATTAAAAAAATGAATATCTATCTATCCATCCATCCATCCATCTATCTATCTATGGATTATATTATTAAAAGAGGGTGAAAAGGAGCCCTCGTTTTTATCACGTTAATTGAAGAAAAAAGAATAGCAAAATAAAATTTAATCGTTATAGGTATATATAGCTTATAAAGATAGAGATTGACATGATAAAGTTGTATGTAAAACACAATTGTATTTATTGAACTACAAATAGAGTTGTGTAGCAAACATAATTCTATTCAAGTGGTCCCAGTAAAATTGCGCGGGAAACCCAACTAGCTAGGAGTGACAATAGTACATCTACTTAGCATTTTCTTCTGTGTGTTGTGGCTTGAATATTATTAATTAGTGTGAAAGCCAACCTGATGTTTATATGTAGCTGGAGTGCATTAACAAATTAATTAATTCTTAATGTAAATCTTTTTTTAGATAATGTCTTGATGTACATCTTAATCGGACGCATTCTCACAGTGATTGTATATAAGGATAATATCATATTTTTCTGGTAGCTAGGTGGTTTATCAAAGTTTGCCTTCTTTGAAAATTCTTGCTGTACACCTTAATCGGACGCATTCTCACCGGAAGTGTGTATATAAGGATAATCTTGATATATCCGACCCACCATCAGATTATTTTGGTAGGTGGTTTGTCAAGGTTTGCCTTCTTTGAAAGGAGAAATTAGACGTGGAATTGCAATGCGTACATTTGACACGCAAATATTAAACATCGAACAGCCCAGCCTGCTCAGTGCTACATGCAGCCCAGTCTACCACAGAACTAAGTTCCAATTTCTACTAGCAATAAAAGACTTTACTTTGTCTTCGTACTTTTTTAAAAATAAAATTTGAGGAAAAAACGTTTTAAAAACATGTTTTAGCATGACTTTGAGGAAAACTCGTTTTGAGTTATTATAATTATATATGCGAGGCTCATCTAATATATTGTAGTACATTGTTTGGATGTGGTAAACCTGAAACAAGTTTTTACCATACAATGTTGTTGGGTTTTGGAGGTTTTTTTTTTCTGGAGTGTCAAACTTTGCAAAAATGTGATAGTCAGGTTTGACTAGTTGAGACTAGTGTCCGGTTTATGCCGTAATTGTGTCGTCGTGCCACACTAACCTAGTTAGCTGGCCCATCTGTTATAGACTCAGTTTCTTGTCACAATTGTAGCCAACACATTGTTGGCCACATAATGTGCGGCATGCCACACTTTGCCATGGAAACCACCCAAACAATCCCGTATGTTGGCAAAAGCACTTCAAGCCATCATCTGTTCATGTTTGGAGGAGGTAGATTATAATCACTAAGAGTAACTTCAGTAACCCCCCTAAACACAACCCCTTGAGGGAAAAAACGAGGTCCGATAGAGCCCCTAGAGCCCCAAAATAAAAGGCAACCAAATGCTCCCTCACATCCCTCATTCCTAGAGCTAGGATCGATCAGTTTGGTCCATAGCCATTAGGTAAGAAGAACTCTTCATCGTCGGTGTCAAGCGCTCAAGCTCAGAAGAATTTTCAGTGTCAATGCAGTAATTCAACAAGACTTGCTCTAGAGTGAAAGAAAGGATGCAATCTTCTGCTTCAACATTGCGCAGATTCAACATGGGTATGGCCTCCTCTAGCCGTCCATCTTTCGTGCCCCCTCTTCCCTCCCACTTTCCTCCGCCATAGCACCAACCCGGCGTCCATTGGTTCTAAGCAATCCAAATGCCCTCCTTGCTTATGCCTCAACGTCCCATGCTACTCCACCGCCCTTTCTTCGGAAGAACAAATCAACGCCGTGCCGGCTCCATACCTCGAGCTCCCCCCTCCCTCACACACACAACACAACGCCGCCAGTCCTCCCCAGTCGCGTGCCACTGACCCTGGCCTCTATTGGCTCTGTCCCTGAGCTCCCCAGACGCTATACCGCCAGCCTCCTCTGCCAGGTTGCACACCGGCCATTGAGCTCCTTCGTCCCCACGTCATGCCGCCGCCCCTCTTTTGCCGCCACATCATTGGAAGCAGGCAACCCTAGTGCGCTACCACTTGAATTGTGGTGTTTGAAATTGTGGGTTTGAATTTGGTTGAGTTCTATGCATTAGAAATATTTATGTTTGAATTATTGTGATGTGAAACAAGAGTAAACATAAAGCAAATGTGGAAATAGAAAGAAACAAATAGGGGCTACAGTTGGAGTTGGAGCCACATTTGATGGTTCAGGAAATGGGGGAAGCCCCCATTTGACTTTTGAGGGTTTTAAAATATAGGCTACTACCGAATATGCTCTAATTAATTGGGGGTTGTTTGGTTGAGTGCCAAAATTTCCCAAACTTGGGGCAACTAGGTTTTGACCAATTGAAGCTAGTGTCTGGTTCATGCTATGATTGTGTTGTGACACACTTTCTTTGCTAGCTGGCCCACTTGTTATAGACTCAATTTTTTGCCACAAGTATACACAATGTGTGAAATGCCACATTTTGCAAAATATTTTGTGGCAAAGTGTGAAAGCCATCCAAACAGCCCCTTGAACTCCCTTACCATCCACTAACAATGCATTAGATCTTGCAATTTCACGGCACACCATTCACTCATCTATAAATTTCTTTGCACTTGCAACCTGCACAACATAGGCACCTGGGTGCGGGACCTAGCGCTCAACTCCAACGTAACGATTGACTTGATAAGCCAGCTAGTGCAGCTATGGATTGCCACCTAAGAAGTGCATCTAGAGCCGAATGAGCCTAACCAAATCATATGGAAACTAACTCCTCATGGTGAATACACGACCTCCTCCGCCTACAAAGCGCAATGTCTGAGGGCAGTCAGCACAACCTTCAACTCCCTCATTCGAAGGCCCTTTTTCGCCTGGCTTGCGATACAAAATAGAGTCTGGATGTCAGATAAGCTAGCAGTCAAGGGATGACCAAACAACTGGCAGTCAAGGGATGACCCCAAACAACATCCATTGCCCCCTATGCCGCGCCACAAAAGAGACCGGGTTGCACCTCTTTGTCACAAATTGGGTGGCCTACCAACAACTCACGTCTAGTCAGTGGAGGCCTAGCTCCATGGTGCGGGAGCGGTGGGAGATGTTGGCCAACCGTCCAGGCCTCCCTTGCGCTCATCCTTCTAGTAATCTGGGAGATTTGAAAGGAAAGAAATCAAAGAGTTTTTTAGCACAGTGAGACCCCGGTGCCGTGTCTATTCAACAAAATTAAAGAAGAGGCCAAAATGTGGGCCTCTGGTGGTGTAAAGCGATTACTCAAACTCCACATTAGCATGTATAGCTATATTGTTTTCTACATTAACATGTATAGCTATACTGTTTTTCTCTTCCTCATTTTCCCGCTATATTTAATAAACTAGGCACCGTACCGTTCAAAAAAAAAAACACCTGCACAAGATATATCTTGATATCTTGCCCATGCGGTAAGATTATCCGAAGTAATTGAGATTTCAGATATGATTCTATTTATTTCAAAAATATGAATGTTACTGATCGTTCACAAAGGCAAAAGAACCATCCTTTTCCTAGAAAATAAACGCAGTTATGTATCAGTAGTAGCCTCAAATTGCGAGATCTTCAAGTAACTCATCAATCTCCTTCTCGTCGGAAGGATTCAGATCAATGCACCCATAAGCGGATGCAGCTTTTGGATAGGGGGGCTCATTGCCTTTTTCTTTCTCAAGCCCTCCTCTTCACCCGATCCCGTTGGCGATCTCTTTGATCTCATCGCCGTCGTGCTTCCTGCCACCGTCCTGCAGCTGGCTACTAGTACCCTTCTCGTAAATCTTCTTGACAAGCACTGCACGCTGTAAGCCATGGCTCTGCCCGTAGCTCTCGATGTCATGGCTGTTCACGTTGACGCCGTTGAGGTCGTACCCGAGTGCATGGTCACCGGAGTTCAGGAGGTGGCCGAGGTGCGTCCTCGCGGTGAAGATGGTGTCGTTCTGGCCGAAGTCCGACACGCTTGCGACCTGCGCGTGCGCCATTCTGTACGGAGGATGCCCTTTCACGACGACGTCGCCGGCGGCCGGGTCGTGTTCGACGTCGACGACGACGTACTCCACGAGCTGCCGGCTGGTGAGCATGGGCTCGAACATGTACCTGTCGTACTCTTTGATGCCGAGGTGGACGACGCGAAGTATGGAGGTGTCGAGCAGCGGGAGCGCGTTGGTGACCTTGAGGCAGAGGACGATGGGGCCGAGGCTGCCGAGTTCACGGGACGCCTCCTTGGGGAGGAAGACGAGGTCGTCGCGGCACACCGGGCAGAGCTCCACGGCGAAGGTCTGCCTCAAGTTGTAGCTGTTGCTCTTGGTGTCGTGCGAGACGAGCTGCTTGGACGTGGCGACCCGCGCGGGCGCCAGCGAGGCGACGAGGTCGACGAGGCGGACGGCGTGGGAGCGCGACGCGAAGAAGAAGTCGAGCCCGCCGGGCGCCGGGTCGACGCGGAGTGCGGCGCCGTGGCCGACGAGCCGCTGCTCGAGGTGCAGCAGCGTGCGGCGGTGCGACGCGCGCTGCAGCACCTGGACGACGGCGGACCAGCACGACTTGTCGGGCTCGGCCCGCGCCCGTGCCATGTCGCACGCGTCGCAGAGGCGGTCGTGGACGGTGAACTCCACCGTGTGTCCACCCTCCAGCGTGACGCCGTGGAGGACCTCGCGGCGGAGGCGGAGGCGGAGCTCGAGGCGCTTCGAGTGGGGCTCGGAGAAGACGAACTCCGCGGCGGCGTAGCGACGCCGAGGTGGTCGAGGTGGAGGTTGATGCGGCGGACGAGGAACTTCATGAGCTCCGGCGACTCCGGCGTGGCGCGAAGCCAGAAAAGCGGGGGGTGGAGGTAGGAGGAGCAGGACGGGCAGTACACCACGTCGGCGTGGCGGGGCACCCCCGCCGTGATGTCGACGCGCGAACGGATGCAGCGCATGCACGTGTTGGCCGCATTGGGACGCATGGGGACGCGGCAGGTGCAGCAGATAGACGTGCGCCCGGTGGAGGCCGCCTTCGGCAGGCGAGGGAGGACAAGCATGCTGAGTTGCACCGGCCGCGACGACGACGACGAAATCGCGATTGGTTGTTGCATCGGCGACGGGAAGGAAAGGATGGACGTACGGATCGTGGCGGCAAGGCTTATTGGCAATATAAAGAGGAGATCAAGAGGCTGTCACGGTTGATTAGGGTTTATTAGCTCTAGTTAATGGGCTGTGTGGCTGTGTCAAGCCTGTGGGTAATGGAATTTTTACTGTTACTAATTTAATTTTTTTTTTAATTTATAAAACTAATTTTTGATTTGGATCATTTGTAAAACTACCCTCTTGCCGCCCTGGGCCACGGCGGGATTTAAAAACCGCCGTGGCCCAGGACGGCGAATGGCAGCGAATGTAATTTTGCATTCGGCCCCCTGGGGGCATTCGCCGCCGTCCCCCAGGGCGGCGAATGCATAGGACCGTCCGCACAGCGATCGGACGGTCCGAATCGATGGTAAATTGTTGTAACGCGCGCTAACTATCTTAAAACAGTTATAACTTTCGCATACGGTCTCGGAATCGGGCAAATAAGTACTCTACGGACATCTATAGAAAATTTTACATCCGCTTCCCCCCCGACTTTGTCGGGTTTGTCCAAAAAAAATTTACGAAATTCGGCCGGGAAGATTGAGTTTTTGAGGTCCGAAGGTTCAGCACGGTTTTTAAAGCACACTCATAATTTTCTACAGGCCACATCTTACATCGGTTTAAGCTACACCTTCACGAGATTTTGCTATTCTCGTGTTGCTAGTTGAGAAAAAAATATCAAAAAAAAAAGAAAAAAAATTTTTGTAGGCGGCCCCCTGGATTCGGACGGTCCGATCCTTGTGCGGACCGTCCGTTCACTATACTAAAAACCGCCGTGGGGGACAGCGGCGAATGCAATTTTGCATTCGGCCCCCTGGGGGCATTCGCCGCCGTCCCCCAGGGTGGCGAATCCACGTGGCCTCCCCGCGGCTAACGGCCGCCGGCGCCGTTAACCTCGGGTGACGGGATGCCATTCGCCGCCCTGGGCCACGGCGGTTTTTAAATACCGCCGTGGCCCAGGGCGGCAAGAGGTTAGTTTTGCAAATGATCCAAATCAAAAATTAGTTTTGTAAATTAAAAAAAAATTAAATTAGTAACAGTAAAAATTCGTGGGTAATGGCTCTAGTTAATGGACTCTCAAACAAAAGTGATGAGAGCTTATGGGCTTTTTGCAAGGGATAGTTATCTTTTGCAGCCCAGTTTCCATTTCAACCCGCTGGCCCATCGCCACTTGGCAGCGCATGGATCCCGCATAGGGACCTCACGTTTTCCTTTCCCCCCCTACACGTTTTCCGTTTCTTCCATTTTTTTCCCGTTGTGTGCTGTGAGCCCACATGAATTCGGATTGCACTCCACATGCTATTGGGCCAAACTGGGCCTGCATAAGGCTCGGGCCAACATTTTTGTTCAGCGGTTTCCATTTTTTGAAAGTGATTTTAAATAGATTCAAAATACGAATAGACATATGACTTAGGGTAGATAAGATTTTTTTTTTACCTCCAACTTTCAAAATCGGACATATAGCACAATAAAACGTATTTTTATTAATTGGTTTTGTTTTGAATAGAGGTTGTTTCCTCATTTTGTTTTCTCATCATGCATATTTGTTGATTTAGATATCACTTGATTAGGTGCACAAGCATGAAACTTACCTGTTTTTTGGAACAAAATGAAACTTACCTATTTGAGGTTCATGTTTGTGAAAAACCACTATAATATCGATCAAAACCACCAATGAAATATATTTTAGGTGTTATTTGTCTTATTTGGAGAGTTGGGGTTGAAAAACAAGCGGTTTTGTACTTTAGGGTGAAAATATTTGATGTGTTTTCAACTGAGAGTACTGGTCGGTTTTTGTTACCAGTTTGCACGGAATAGGTTGTTTGAATTCCAATTTCGATTTGCAAAATCTCAACAGTTTTTGTCAAAAACAAATACTCCATTTTTGTGTCTTATGGCCCGTTCGAAAAAGCTTGTGCGGCTTGTTTATAAGTCGTATACAAAACGAGAAACATCATTAGCGCATAATTAATTAAGTATTAGTTATTACAAACTTTAGAAAATAGATCTATTTGATTTTTTAAAGATATTTTCATATAGAATTTTTCTTAAAAAAATATATTGTTTAGCAGTTCGAGAAGCATACTAATAAAAAACAAGAAAAAAAGAAACAGCCATAAGCTGTTCTAAACAGCACCTTATATTGATTCAAGTACACTCCATTTCAAAGTCTATTCGCATCTGTAAAGCTATACCGTGTCAACGCAGAGAGCAAGGCCGCGTGGGCTCACAAATTTGCACTGGTTTTGTTTATTTGAGTGAAGTAAATATGTGATGCGAAATCGCCAACACAAACTTGCACCACATTAAGAGATGGAAACTAACCGTAACTGACTGGTTTTGCTTATGACATAGTACATGAAGCAAACATAGCAAGACGAACTCTGAAAACGACGAGATGAACATGCGCACAAAATGAAGGCCGGGTGAACAGCCGTAGAGAAACCGAACGGGTGGTTATTCCGATTTTTCACGACTCCACGCGAGTGAGAGTCAGGCTCCCTGGCCGAACGTGGAGCGGCCGTACTCCCCACTGAAAGGGAACGCTCCGCCCCATGGGTCCGGGCGGACGCTCGGGGTGGTGCTCGGCCCACGCCTTGGCATGGTGAACGGGTCCATGATGCCGAGCGGGTTCACGGCAGCGAACGGGTCCTCCTTGTTCACGAGGAATTTTGGTGGCGGAGGCGGCTTTGGCGGGAGGATGATGCCAAACTGTCTCCTGCGGTCGGGGAGGCCGTTCGATTCGTACGGGGGCCCGAGCATGTAGTGGTTCTCCGGGATGCAGTTTGCGTGGAAGTGGGTGAGGCAGTGGAAGCACCGGTACGCCCAAGTGCCCGGCGATCCGCACGCGCGGCACATGGTCGGGAACGTGCAGAGCAGCGTGAGTTCGTGCTCCGGGTGCGCCTCGCTGCTCGGCACCGTAGCCGGGAGATGGACGCACACCGGGTGCAGGAACACCCCACACGGCGTGCACTGGTAGTGCATCCCCTGGATCTCGTTGGTGCAGATGTCGCAGTAGGCCGGGATGCGGCCATCGGAGGCCGGCGAGGACTCCACGAGAGCCTCCGCGACGTCCGGTCTTCTGGACCTTATGAGTCCAGCCAGGTCCGGGCCGGAGCTCACCAGCGTCAGAGGGTGATGCGGGTGGCCCCAGAAGGAGAAGGAGTCCGGCGAAGTCGCGCACTGTCCGTGGAGGTCGAAGCGGCAGCTGTCACAGCTGTACCGGTAGGCGTGGGAGCTCTCGCGCTTACAGGCGGCACAGGTGAAGGCGTCTCCGTCGCCTTTCAGCACCAAGGTGCAGCTTGGGTGGAGGCGGTGGCCAGCTATCTCTCGCTCCATTTTGGCACCAAGTGTCTTGGTACGTAGTGATACCAGTATCAGGATGGGGGGTCTCTGGGTGTGGTATATATATTATATAATGAAACTTCTCCGTGCCTTAACTTCACCAAACCAGCCACACTTGGACAAAAATGTGGTGAATGTATATTAATAACAAGCATTGTTTTAATGATTTGTTATAAGCTATCTTTTAGCTTTATATATAATATTTAATTTGTCACAATAAGCAATTGCCTATAATATGTCCAATCACCCCTAAACAACACTATGCAAGCATGCTCCGAGATTGGGGCTTTAATAGATGTAGCTGTCCAATATAAGACTTATCCAAGTGAGAATTGGAGAGTTCGTTCCATAGATTATTTTTTTCAAAATAGTGACCTATCTATGGTGAGGATATTCTCTTTTTAGATGATTTATCGAATTATTGAAACGAATTATTTGCTCTAGTTTTATAAAAATACGTGTTCTTAAAAAACTTTTTTCAACTATATTACTTAGACCACTTATTTTAAGCTATTTGTGAAGTTTATTTTTAAAATTATTTGATTTATCCTATAATCAACTTAGATAATTCATATTAATAATCGGTCCAATAATTTGTTTGAAACAGAACCTTAGTGTCACAAGTTGAATCATTAAATTGAAAACCTCCTACATGTTGAGTACGTGGTTTATGTAGTGCTACCTTTATAGCTAGTGTGAAACGGTAAATGTGTATATATAAAAAGAGAAATTCTATATTTTGTCTTTAACAAACGATCGGTTCTACGAATTGTTATCAACAACCCCGAGTTCTACAAATCTCATTGTACACGCGTTTTCTCTTTTTTGCCACCGCTGTTAGGCTTTTGTCCATAGACCTGCGTTAGTTTCTCTAAAAGGACCATTTTACCTCCAAAAGACCACCTCTAAGACAATTATGCATAATTTGCAGACGAAATTATGCAAATATTTTTGGCACCAAGTGTCTTGGTACGTAGTGATACCAGGATCAGGATGGGGGGTGTCCGGGTGTGGTATATATTATATAATGAAACTTCTCCGTGCCGCAACTTCACCGAACCAGCCACACTTGGGCAAAAATGTGGTGAATGTATATTAACAACATCTTACCTCATATGTGGGTCGCAGTGCCATTAACAAGGAGTTTAATTGCTAACAGGTAGAGGATGCAAATGAAAGAGGATAAAAGGGCACGTTCTTTTTAGATTCTGACCGATGGATAATGTACGAGTTATTCATGCCACGTTTTTAAAAATATGATTTCTTCAAAAATTTTCTAGCATTGTTTTAATAATTTGTTATAAGCTATCTTTTAGCTTTATATATATAATATTTAATGTCACAATAAGCAATTACCTATAATATATCCAATCATCTCTGAACAATGCTACGCAATCATGGTTCAAGATTGGTGCTTTAATAGGTGGCAGCTGTCCAATATAAAGACTATCCAAGTGAAAATTGGAGAGTCATTCCATAGAATTTTTTTTTCAAAATAGTGGCCTATCTAGGTTGAGGCTACGTTCTTTTTAGATAATTTATTGAATTATTAAAATAGATTATTTGCTCCTGCCTTCTAAAAATACATGTCCTCATAAAACTTCTAAAAATATGTGTTCTAAAAAACTTTCTTCTACTTATATTGCTTAGACCACTTATTTTAAGCCACTTGTAAAGTTTATTTTTAAAAATATTTGATTTATCCTATAATCAACAAGATAATCCATATCAATAATCCGTTTAATAATATGTTTGAAACAGGGCCTTAGTGTCACAAGTTGAATCATTAAATTGAAAACCTCCTACATGTTGAGTACGTGATTTATGTAGTGCTACCTTTATAGCTAGTATCATAAACGGACCATTTTACCTCCAAAAGACCACCTCTAAGACCATGATGCATAATTTGCAGACGAAATTATGCAAATATTTTTGCCATTCAATTATGAGATTCTTAAAGTTGGTTTGGGCATTTACTCCGATGGCATTTACCAAATTAGATGGGCAAATGATCTATTTAGAAAGCCTAACAGAGTTCTATGGATGGAAACCTAATGGCAGTGGCAAAAAGAGAAAAAATGTTTATACGATGGTATTTTGTAGAACTCAAGTTTATCAGTAGCAATTTACAGAACTGGTTGTTTGTCAATGGCAAAACGTAAAATGCCCATATAAAAAATGCTTGATAGAAGGTACTCTGCCTGTCTGCTCTGAAGTAATGTTTTTACTCGCGGATTGTCCGTTTGAAACAAATTGACCAGTTCATTGTGATTCAGGGGACCTGGATCTTCAAAACTGGGAGAAAGATGGCCAATCTGGGGAAAAGCAAGAATACAATTTTTTGCCAGTGAACAAAACAAGGACTTGGATAATACATGTTTTTCGATACGATAAACAAGGGCAATCATTCAAGATGGGGGAATATAATACAGAAACCTTGACTAGATGTTTTTTATCCAGAAAAAAAAACTGACTTGATGTTCGTAAAAGACAAAACACCTTGATAAAATTTATTGCCTGACATATCTAGTCAATAAAACTAAAGACGCTCCATATTCTATTGGTGCGTGTTCTCTAGATCTATGATGAAATCGTATTAATCAGACCAGGGACGACTTCCTGACTGCGTCTTTTCTTTACATTTTCATGATCGCTATCTGTGCGCGTTTACTCCAAACAAATGCTTCTAACTCACCTCCTGTTTATCCTTGTTCGAAATGAGAGTGCACTTGGATTGCCTCTATTCTTAATTAAAACATGTGATTCTACGATTTCCATGTTAATAAGAGATCAATGATATGTTATGAACATGGGGTAACACTGCTGATTTTTTTAATAATGAAAAATGGTTTAAATTCCTTGCCTTTGTTGTACCGCACGCAACCAATAGGTTTGGTGATGGGACAAATGTTTAGCTACCAACCGGGAAGGATCGTTGGTGGGGCAGTTGAGGTGTGAGTGCATGACTCCGTATATAGTACATTATTCATAATGAATGGAAAAAAAGATCTATAGGCTGTCGATTTTAAGAGTATAGCACCATTACGTATAGTATTATGCTTCTCTATGATAATATCATAAATCAGTAGTGAAGCTAACTAAAAGACATAAAGATAACCTTTATTATTTTAGTAACGCTAAATTAATCAATATAGTTCACTAGCTCCCTTAGTGCTCCAACTAGGATAGAGTCTGTATTATTAAATAAGGTGCCATGTACATACACCACGTCGTACATATTCAAACACTCAATCTGTCGAAATAAACAACTATCATTGACAAACTATCTATCCAGAAAGATTCTGACACGAGTGTCTACTAGGGTCTAGTTGCCGAGAAAACTTTTTGCCGACACTCAATCTGATACGTAGGATTTTTTATGAGTTAACAATATATCTATTGAAGAAAAGGGAGAATGTTAGGTCCCATGCAAGAAACCAACTTTACACGTGATCCAAGAAGGCAAGAGGGGAGAGAGGGAAAGGAGCAAGATGATTGGTGAAAATTTTGATTTTAGACTCACAAGTAGAAATAATGTATTGGGGAAGTAGTTTCTAAAATGATCTCTATCTGAGATGACTTGTATACACATCATCAAGTGGTGTATGTATTGGGACTATCCTTAGCCCGCTATAAAAAATATTGCCGATTCATTATCCCTTTTTATTGGATTAAGGCGCGTGATCCAATAGCTGGTAAGATAGCTTATGTTTACAAAATATTTTCAATATTTCTCATGATAGTTTGGATGTAATTTTAAATCTATATGTCTAAATCAGTCTTTAGTGTTTTCAACCCTTGAAAGGAGTGATATTCCAAAAAAAAAAAAGAGGTCTGGATGTGGAAGTAATGTTATCTACCGTCATACAAAATTTCAACTTAGGATGCAACTTGTATAAAAAGAAACAAAAGTTGAAAGAAATAGGGGCAATGGAGGACACCTGGAGGTCCAAAATTGGGAGAAAGGGGCCAATGTGGGAAAAGCGAATACATTTTTTTTTGCCGCTGAACAAAAACAAGGACTTCGATAATATATATATATTTGGTAGGATAGACAATGATACAATATTTCAAGATGGGGAAGCAAAACAGAGACCAGGACTCGATGTTTTTTTAGCTAGGAAAACTGACTTGATGTTGGTATAAGACAAAAGACCTTGCAAATTAAGTATATTGCTGCGCATAGCTAGTCAATAAAATTAAAGAAACTCCATAGTCTAATGGTGCGTTTTCTCTAGATATGATGAAAATGTATCGTTGACCAAGACGGGACGACTTCCTGGCCGCGTCTTCTCTTTACATTTTCATGGTTGTTAGCTGTGCCTATACCCAAACAACTTCTAGATAGCTATTTATCCTCGTTTGGAATGAGTTGTACACTTGTATTGCCTCTATTCCTAAAACATGCAATTCTACAATTTTCATATCAGTACGAGATCAGTTATATATTACGAACATTGTATAATATTACTGATTCGTTATCTACATTTATTTTTATCGGATTAATTTGTGCCATCCAAGACCAAGAAATGGCCAAGTAAAGAGAACCAAGATATATATCTTGGTATCGCAAAATCATACAGCCACATCTATTTAAATGGAGTAATTAAGATTATGATAAAAATTCATGGATTAAAAAATGGGCAGAGGCGGTAAGTCTAGTTTGATTATTTAGGACAAACTAGAGAAGGCAACTCATTTGATCTTCGCAGGGCAAAACTCACGACATCTTGGAGGTACGGATAGAATGGCAAAGGAAAAATTTCAAGGATATTATAATTCCTTTTACACAATTCTTTTTGTCAAAAGATCGTTCAAGAATGCAAATTATTTGATCTTCATAGTGCAAAACTCTCAACATTTTGGAGCTACGGATAGAATGGCAAAGGAAAATTCAAGGATACTAGCAAAATATCCATACATTATAATATAATTAAAAAATCATATCGGTATATTGCAAACAAAAAATTAAAATTAAATTTTAGAGCTTAATTTTAGAATTAATTAGAGGTTTTTGCCTAATAAGTTTTCACTCCCGAAAAAAGACTCTATTTATTATTAGCGTGTCTGTCCATGACCCGCTAGTGTTCTGCCATACGTTTGGTTTGAAGAGAGAATAGAGAATAGTCCCACATGTCAGATTTTAGGAAATTGGTGTTAGGGTTATGTCAAATTCACCATTCATCACCATCACTACTCTCTTTTAAAAGAGTATAGATGATCTCATGTTATAATTTTGTTACATAATTCTTTGTGTCAAAAGGTCATATAAGAGTGTTGGATTCACAATTATTAGGACCAGAAAGGTTTGTTTTAATCTCTCCAACTATTTCGGCATAGTAGTTAAGCCCCTAAACCAGTTTTTCGTTTCATATTGACCCCTGAACTACTAAAATGGCTTATTTTTTCTTAATCACATTTCTCTTTTTTTCTCTTTATACAAGTTGTATTTGAAGTTAAAATTAAATAGAGACATAGCTGAAAACATATTACAAAATATTTTCAGAATTTTTCCATGAAAGAATATATGTATTTTTAAATCTTGATGTTTAAACCAATCTTGGGTCTTTTCAATGTATGAAAGTAAGTGACTGAGAATTCCAAAGAAATTAAAGTTTGGATGCAGGAACTAAAGTTATGCAAATTAAAACACAACTTGTATGGGGAAACACCGGTGGTGTGGTGGTAGAGTCGTCAGTACATGACTTCATCCATCGGGGTTTAAATCTTGATGTCTACAAATATTATGTATATGCGGGTGCCCTTTCAATAGGAGTGAGGCTAGTGAGCTATTGCTGGTCTCAGTCTCTTTGAGCATGTGTTATGGGACTTATTCGTGTGTGTGTGAGAGAGTGTGGTGTGCGTGTGTAGTGGTATGTGTATGCATCTTTCATATAAGAAAAAAAATACAACTTGTATAAAATAAAAAATATCATTTTTCTAAAAATGGAAATGATTTACTTCTTCGGCTTATACCGATAGGCCCACAACCAATAAGTTTTATTGTTGGAAGAAAAATAGAGAGAGAGGGATGGGGCAATTCCCTAACTCCTCTAACAAGATGATTAGCTGAATTAAAAGCTAAGAAAAATCATATATTCTAGCAGCCAATTCTGTAGATACCGCGTCATCCAAAGTATAATAAAAGACTCTTAGCTATCAATTTTAAGAGTGTAGAACTACTGCAGTATCCTGCTTCTATGCCAATAGCATCAAATACCAAAAGTAGAGCCAGCGGGTAGATACGAAGTAACCTCCAAAGGATTAGCCAATTTTATTTTAAAAAACATTCATTTTAGTGGTGTCAAATTGACCAACATTGTACACTTGCCCTAAATAAAAATCAATTTTTTGGACCTGAACACCCCTGAGCCAATTTCCAAATATATTTTTACCATTGGGGAGAGGGGGGGTGGGTGTTTGAAAGCAAAGAAGACACATTACCAAGCAAATCGGGCTACATGGCATTCAAAGAAAAGGTAATAAATCATCTCTTGGACATTAAGAAACAACATTGCATATCTCCCCCTAATTCAAAAAAAAAAATCATTATGTGTAAACCGAACAATTTTGAGTAGATATAGGTAAAGTGAAAATAAAAATAGTTTGAGAGGCTAAATTTTTTAATTTAATAATTTTAGGGAGTAAAAACAGATTTCTTTTTTCTATTTGGAATTACTAGCCGTTCCTGCCCAATATTGTAACTCCTTTTTTCACGTGCCATAGCTCGTGTACAAATGAATACTAAACGAAAATAGATAGGGATCTATTCTTTGTTCTTGTGTTTTAAATACTCCGTGCAGTATCTAATAAGTTATTTGTTCAATCCTTTGATAACCAATAGGGATGAAAATGGCTCGGAAATGGATGGAAACTACCTCTGCCATATTTGTTTTCATATTTTTTCGGAATCGAAATCAGAAACCCCGGATGTGGAAATGAAATCGGATATTATTGAATACAAATACGGAGTGAATACGAATCGAAACGAATACGGTCACGAATATTTATCAGTACATGAAAACCCCTCATACCATACTTAAAAAATCGACGAAGACATATAACTAGTTCTTTTATTCAAAAGAATATACTAAGTTCGTGCTAAATATAATATGTCATTGTAAATTAGACTCTTTAGTTTTTAAAATTTTAAAAAACATAGAGTTATAAATATGAAGTTGTATCCGTAGTACAATATTAATTTAAAATTTTATTTATTTAATCCTAAAATTAATAATTAACAAATGTAATTGACATGAGCTTTCCTTTTTTTAAAAAATAAGCTATTACATTGAAAAAGAATCAATTTATTTAATATATTATTAAATTTTTAATATTTTGAATATTAATAATAGTACCGAATATAGTGTATGGTTTGGAACTAGCAAATATAACACACGTTATAACACACTATGGATAGCTACATATCATGTTTCTAAAATAAAAATATTTGATAAATAAATTGAGCTAAATATGTAGGCCTAAAGTTAGAGGTGTATAGGCTAGGCTTTTGTTTCCTGAAACTATCCGGATAACTATCTAAAAATTATCCGGATAGTTTTCGACTGTTTTTTCCTGCCGGATAACAGCCTTACCGTATTCGTTTCCATTTCCCCAAAAAAATTCGAATCCGTTTTCGTTTCCGAAACTATCAGAAAATTATCTGATCCACACTATCCGTTTCCGAAAAATCGTTCGGATAACAGAAACTATCCGAACCGTTTTCATCCCTATTCATCTCTAGTAACCAAGGTTATTCTTTGCTAAAGCGCTTGGTACTCAAACCTCGACTCGAGACATGTTCTCTACGTCTTTTTACCCTAAAAAAGCATAACTCTGCAACTACTCCTTTCTCACTGCTGCATGTAGAATTATGCTGACGTGAATCTCCCTATATCTCGTTGGGTCATTTTTTTTTGGAAAATTAAATTTGGTGCAGGGCCTTGAAGTACACACTAAGGGAATTTCTAGTTTTCAAGCGCCTAAAAATTTGTAAATTTTTAGTCACCTAAAATTGCAATGGTATGTAATGTTCAATTTTAGTTCTTTTTAATTGCAATTTTATTGTTATATATGGTTTTGCTTTATTTTTATTTAATTTTGAATTTTTATGTACTTTTGTAAATTTTATGAATAGTAAGTTTATTTCTTGTAATTTTGCAACTCTTGTAAGTTCAAATATATTGTTCAACCTTTTTCATAAGAAAAAAAAAGGTAACAAGATCCACTGGATTATCATCTAAAGAATAAAAAAAAGTGACTTCAGTCATCTAAAATCTAGACACTTCCCTACGCTAATTATAGTATCCGGTGGACAGGCATAGCGCGCACTTTGGATAGTTGTAGTTGCGTGCTATACGAAATACTAGAAAACTCATCTCACGAGGATCGCCGCATATATAAAGGGCTGAGCCCGGAAGCGAAGCAAACAAGCTAGCATCGCTGAAGGCGAGGGCATATATCTCCCCCTGCATAATAATGGAGCGAGAGATAAAAAGCCATCCTCTCCACCCAAACTGCCCCCTGGTGCTGGACAGCAGCGGCAAGCGCTTCGTGTGCAATGCATGCAAGCTCACCGGCTCAGACATGTATGTTTACAGCTGCGCAGGCAGCTGCGATTTCAACCTCCACGGGCAGTGCGCGACGTGCCCGGAGAAGCTAAGCTTCTGGGGTCACCCGCAGCACGAGCTCGTGCTCCAGCGGTCGCGCGCGGACATGGGCAGGGTGCTGATGGGATTGCGGTCGGACATCCGCGCAGCGCTCATGTCAACGACGCCCAAGGGCGGCGTCCTCCCGGTCGGCTGCGAGATGTGTACGCTGGAGATCGAGGGGATGCACTACTACTGCGCCCCCTGCGGCATCTTCGTGCACGCCGTCTGCGCCATGCTGCCGAAGCTGGTGCGCAGCGCGGCCCACGCGGAGCACGAGCTGGCGCTCTTCTGCTCCGCGCCAACCATGTGCGCGGCGTGCCATGTGCCCGCCGTTTGGGCCTACCGGTGCATGCCTTGCCTCGCCTTCTACCACCAGAACTGCCTCCCGGAGAACTCCGGAATTTTCGCTAAGCCCTTCAACGATCGCCCGTCGAACCCCTTCTTTGTGCCACCGCCGATGATGAGCCCCCATGGCGGTGGCGGCGTTATGATGAACGAAGCCAATCCGTTTGGCTTAGTGCACACGTACCGCAACCGAGGCCTCTAGTCGCATCCTCTTCGGACCCCTGATCGAACTGCGATACTAGTTAATTACCTCCCGTTCCGCACAATTTGTATTTCTCTTTTGATTTGTATGACTAGCGACATTTCCGAACGTGCGCCCTGCTTTCACTTGTTCATCTGCACCTGGAACAAATAAAAACAATATCAATCTCCTGTTTCTCCTCGGGGTACAATTATTTAAGAAAATCTCAGTCGATTGCCAAATAGCAAAGCCGTTATATTAGTATTTGCCATTGATCTGGTTCTTTTTTAAGTGTGAACGATTTCACTACCTAAACCGGCCCTGTAGGGAGGTCGCTATCCACCAAAGCCGAAACGAAGTCCCGTAACGGGCCTGACCACAACCATCACGCCGGGCTGGGCAATTTCACCAGCAACCAAGTTGCATTTAGATGGGCAATGCATCATTTGAATTATACTCTATCTGGTCATAAATTACTAAAATCTTACATCCAAATAAGAAAACACAAGAAAGATCTCAATTGAATTTGGACTCAGAGTCTGCCGATCAGATCATTAAGCCTCTGTCAGTTAGACCAGCTCTTATTGCCTACCAGACTGGCTTTCTAAAGAAGGATCAAGTTTTTTTTCCAAATTTGGCTGCCATGTGCTAATATATTTAGCTTAGTGTCAAATTTAGATGTCAACGTAAATATCTTACATATAAATTTGGTTAAACTTTAAAAAATTTGAGCAACCTAAATCTCGCAAATACTTAATTAATTTAAAAGAGTTGTATGCCTATTTTTGTCTTAGAAAGTATCGAAGGGTTAACTACAGTATAGTTAGTCAATAAACAGTTTTAAATAGTGTCATAAATATGTGCATGTTGGGGAATGGAATACTCTGACTTTGGTGTCTCAGATGGTTTTTGGGGTGATACGTGCCCCACTAAAAACCACCGCCCAATTCGCTTCAGTCGGCGCCGGTAACAACTGCCCTCTTCCTGTAGCGTCTTCTCTCACCTTTCCTCCTTGAGGTTGATGGCTACCACATACACATGGTCATTAAGGGTGTGTTTGGTTCTAAGGATAGGATGGGTTGGGATAGAGCCAACCCATTTTTCAGGGTGTTTGGTTTGAGGTTAGATGGGTTGGGTTGATCCCTGGAGAGGAATATTCCTCTTAGATTCGGGTTCGGCTCGTCCGGGAAAAGGAGACGGACCGCACCGACCCACCTCGGGCGCGTCGCACGTGGCCTCCCCCGCCGACGCCGACGTCCCCGCCGTCGCCGCCGCCCTCGGCCTCGTCCGCCCCTGCCAGCGCCGACGACGCCTCCCCCGGCCTCAGCCTCCACCACCGCCGCGGCCTTCGGCCGCCCCCGCCAGCGCCGACGCCTCGTCCGCCTCCCCTGCCAGCCAGCGCCGACGCCTCCACCACCGCCGCCGCCCTCGGCCTCGTCCGCCCCCGCCAGCGCCGACGACGCCTCCCCCGGCCTCGGGCTCCACCACCGCCGACGCCTCGTCCTCCCCCGCCAGCCAGCGCCGACGCCTCGTCCGCCTCCCCCGCCAGCCAGCGCCGATGCCGACGCCTCCCCCGGCCTTAGCCTCCACCACCGCCGCGGCCCTCGGCCTCCCCGCCAGCGCCGACGCCAACGCCTCCCTCGGCCTCAGCCTCCACCGCCGCCGCCGCCCTTGGCCTCGCCGACACCACCCGAGCTCCATGCATCCCATCCCACTCTATTCCCTTCTACCAAACAAAAAACTATGATCATTCTATTTCTCAAACCAAACAAACAACTAGAGTCATCCCATCCCAAAAAAAAGGGATGGGTCTAACCCATCCTAGCTCATCCCCAAACCAAACACACCCTAAAGGAACAGACTTGACTTATATTTTTGTTTATACTAAATTAGATGCCGTACAAAAATTAATGATATTATCTATTAAAAACCATGAAGAGTATTTCTTTAGCAACATGAGTTTCAGGTATACGCTAATTAGTTTGTTTTAAAAGAGGAGTACCGAAGTAAAGCCTTAGTCATCTATCCCGAAAACAAAAAAAAAAGGCTCAATCATGTAGTTTGGCGATATTCTTATCAGGTCTACGTAGATACAAGACTTTGACATGTCAGCATTGTTAACGTTTTGACAGCTGCACAAAGGAACGAAAGCATGCACTGATCTCTCTATCACAAATGGTGCTAAAAATCGACCTAAGTAGCTTCAATAATTAGGGCTTTTCTTTATTGCCATTTCTAACCTTTCTAAATTTTAGCAACATAACTAAATATATCACTCCCAACACAACACTATCAAATTTTAATAATTTCAAAACTTTCTCCTCTTAAAATTTCTTCTAAAATTTGGTAAAATCTTAAACCAAACATCATCTGTCATGACCTTATCTTACCAATATCTAGTAATATCAAAATTTGGTATTTTTTATCAATGAAGTGAACAAACCTTTACATGATGTTCGCTTCCGCTTTTTGTTTCTAGCTTCTTCCTCGGTTTTCGTTAACACGTTTTTAAAAATATAAAACGGTGTGTTTTTGCAAAAATTTTCTATATATGAAAGTATCTCTAAAAAATTAAATAAATCAATTTTTCAAGTTTTTAATAGTTAATACTTAATTAATTATATACTAATGACGTATCTTATTGTGTGTGTGGCTTATAAGCTAAATTGAAGGGCCCTTAGTCATTTTTCATGTCAGCTTTACAAAGGAACCAAAGAGCACGGATCTCTACCATGAATGACGCTAAAATTTTGTCAGTAGCTTCATTATTTAGGCATGGTATTGCTCTTATGTTTCATGCCTGCTCATAGCACGGATTGCTACCATGAATAGTGTTTAAAAACATGACCAAAAATAACATCATTATTTGGTCATTGTATTACTCCTATTTTTCTTGTCGGCTTATAGCACGGATCTCTATGAATAATGTTAAAACTTTGACATAGCTTTATTATTAGTATCGCTCTTATTTTTCATGTTTGCTTATAGCACTGATCTCTATCAAGAACACTGTTAAAAATTGGACCAAAGATAGCATCACTATTTTGGTCATGGTACTACTTTTATTTTTCTTATCGTCTTATATATTGCCGATCTCTATCATGAATGATGATAGAATTGTCGATGATTATTTTTTTGACTTTTGTTCTATATATATCTAAGAAAATTTTGTGTGTGTATATAAGGGAGTAGAGAACTTCTTGGTCCTCAGGACCTTGAAGTCTCTGCCTCTACACCATAATATATATTATAATAGGTGTTGAATATACTACATAGAATATATTATAATTAGACTTGGCGTTGTCATATTAGATATCCCTTCTTTATCATATTAGATATCCCTTCTATCTATATATGCATTTTGTATAATCGTTTGATAAATATACCACTATAGAATTACATGGACAAATTAAAAAATTTGACCTCAGATAGCTTCATAATTTGGTCATTAGTCATTACTTTTATTTTTCGTACCTGCTTATACGTAGCACGGATCTCTATCAAGAACGATGTTAAAAATCCGGTCAAGAAAAAAAGAACGATGTTAAAAAAATTGACCAAAGATAGCATCATTGTTTGGTCACGGTATTACTCTTATATTTTTCTTGTCGTCTTAAGCACAGATCTCTATAGCAAATGGTGTTTAAATTTTGACCTAAGATAGTAACTTCAATAGTTTGGTCATAGTATTACTGTACCTTTTCTGCCAGCTTATAGCACGGATCTCTATCAAGAAAATGTTAAAAAATTGACCAAAGATAGCATCGGCATTTGGTCATGGTATTACTCTACCTTTTCTGTCAGCTTATAACACGGATCTCTACCACGAGGTGTTAAAATTTTGACTGAAGATTATTCGGCTAAGGTATTACTATAGTTTTTTTTTTGGTACGCGTATGTACCGGGGATCACTGCCATGAATGGAGTGACAAATTTAACTGAAGTTATGCAAACTATTTGGTCATTGTATTACTTTGGGTTCTTCTCTGGTACTCGTAGCCAAAAATAATTATATTTTAAGACAGATGGAGTAGCTTATATCGCAGATCTCCATCATGAGCGGTGTTCATGATTCAATCGTGCTTACAAATTACTAAAGATGGCTTAGTTATGAATTAATCCTTTCGTTCTAAAATATTAACATTTCTAAGTTGTTTAGCACATACTAAGATTAAGTAAAAAAAATTCCCTTTTAGTCATTTCAATGGTTAAATTTTGAATTTTAAATTATTTAGATTCCACTCCCAAGCACCTGCTGCTCTGCTCAGCTAGATGTGGTCAATTCTGTTGTGGTTCAACTTCTTCGAGAAGGGCTTGTTCTTTATTTTCTTCTTTTACTGTCTCAAGATACATAGCTGCTTGCACATGGTTCAGATGTCCTTATCTGGCATCGAATTTCTCTAGCAGTTGGCGAAGTCAGAAAGACCGATCCGCTGTCTTTTGTTTAGAATTTCTTTGTCCAGAGACGTTGGGATGTCCATAGTTGCTTGTGTTGATATTGACTTGCCTTTCTGGGGACAATACCAAGAATAGTGTCCCATCTCAACACTCGACTGTGGCCAACTTAGCTAGTTTTCTTGACATGACAGCGTAGGACGCAAGCTTTCTTTCTTCAATTGTCTTGGCACATGTTGCTTCTTCAGCTTCTGATGCTGGTTCTTGGTTCATATTGGCTTGTTTGCAGACATGTGAGGTCCAATGTGTCGAGGCACCATTTTGCAGGTTCGAACTTACTTGGGCAGACATGGGCAGTCTTGATGTACTCTCACTGGGCTGCTGTAGTGCACCGTTATCACTTAACCTTAGCTGCACGGGTCACTTTCTTTGATTGGGGAGCACATGAGTTAGGGTTATTTTCTTTCAGGTTTCCATGGTATGTTCTGGTCAGTTGCTCACTATCTTGCACAATTGATGACTAAATGGTAAGAGCAAGCCCAATCGAACTCTCAAATTTGACCTCCTATTAGTTAAAATAGGAGCTCTCTCATCTATATTTAACCTCCTATTTCACTCCACACTCCAACCGATCCCTCATATTTTTAAGTGGGGCCCACTTGTCAGTGGCCCACGACCTTTCTTTTTCTCCCTTTCTCTCCTCTCTCTCTCTGACTTTCCTCTTCTCGGCCTTTCCTCTTCTGGCCGACGCGGCTCGGGGCGGCAGGGGCGGCGGGGCCGACGGCTCTAGGGGGCTCGACGCGGCGGGGACGGTGTAACGACCCGTTTTCCTTTTTCCGCTAGTCTTCGTTTTCCCGAGCTCCCCTCCTATCCTGTCAGCTGTGCCCCAGTTTTCCTCCCTGGCCAGCCGACTACCTTCTCCCTTGAGCCGAGTAGATTGCTACTCAGTCCTTGCATCCTGCCCTTTCCTTTGTCTTACTCGGACCTCCTTGCTGCCGAGTAAGCACTGTGAAGTGGCCGACTACCTTGTTGAGACCGGTTGTTCCCTTGTCCCCCGAGTTGCACCCGCCGTTGGACGCCGACTACCGAAGTGGAGAAGAACCAGTCTTCACCTGCCCTCAGCACCGCTTGGACCGATGGACAATAACCTGCAGCATCGCTTGGACCAGTGGTCAGTCCGAAGCCCGGTCAATGAGATTTCTCCAACCTGTCCTAGCCTTGACCTTAATGTCTCGTCGCAGCTACAGTGCCTGCCAACTCCTCTGACCAGTTGGACCCCAAAGTCACTTCCTGTCATATCCCTGTCAGTTCATCTTGACTTCCTTGCTCCACCCGTTGCCCAGCTCCACCGTGCCTCAACCTTGCACGTCGGCTATATATATGGCCAACCGTGCCCCCTTCTTCCTTTGTTTTGCAAACCGGCCAGCTCCAGCTCTGCTGAGTTCTTGTTCTCCTCTCAAGTTTTGGAGCTCTGTCGCCCGGATTGCAAACCTGGTTCAGCCGACTGCCACCTTTCCTGCAGCCGACTACTTCTTGATCTTTTTCTTGGTGTTTTGCTTCTCCCTGCTTATCAGTGGTTCCTTTCTGCTTGTTCAGAGCCTGAACCGGTGGACGATCCAGAAGCCGCCTTCGCCGAAGAAGACCCCTCCTTGGAACAAGGCAAGCCTCTTTGATCATATTGTTTCCCATATATGCAAAACTATGTTGCTTGGAAAATATATGCATGCTTAGTTTACACCTTTTTAAACTGTTGGCCTCGGTTTTGCAAGCGCAACCGATGGACCTACCCAGTAGTAGCACTTATTTGGTAGGATGTTGTTATATTTCTCCCTTGAAGAGCCCCACAAATGGCACGCTAGCATCTTATCTGAGGATACGATGCCGAGTAGAATGGCTTAGCTCTGCAACGTTGTTTGTCGTTGGGAAAAACATTGGGTTTTACCAAACTGATTGAAAAACCCGGTACTCCGCGTATCGGCGTGTTTGTGAAACAAATAAAGTTGTGAAAATCTTGATATACAGAGACAGTGCCTGTGTGGCTTGGCTATGTATCATCATTAAGGACCGTTTCCTTTGGGAATTCCATCCGAGCATCTTACAGTGCGACCAGACGGGTATTATGGGATGCCCCTGGCCGAGTAAATAGTAGGTTTAGGGAAGTTCAGTGCCGACCACTGAATCCTGTGTGGATCTTTCGGCTGGCATTGGATGACTCTAGACTGGCTTTGGAAATGGCCTTGTCACGAATTTCTGGGTACAGGCCAGTACTCGGTGTAATTTTCGTGTCGGATGGGTAAAGCGCACACCCTCTGCAGAGTTTAGCAGAACTGTTCGAACAGCCGTGCCCACGGTTAAGGGCGATGCAAGGTGATTCCCATAGCGTAGATTTGTTTGCCAGTGATTTGTGAAAGTGTTTGATGGAAAGGGAACCGTGACCAGAGTTTGCCGAGTGAGTAAACGGAAGGCCTGTGTGGCCAGAAACGGATCTGTGTGATCCGGGGTGTTAAGCACCATAAACAAGTGTATGAAAAGTAAACAGGATGAAGATCATGCCCCCGGGTTGTAGCCAGGGCGGCAGTTGTACAGATGTCTTCGGGTTGTAGCCAGAAGACGGATTGATCATGCTCCCGGGTTGTAGCCAGGGCAGCAGATTGATCAGGCTCCCGGGTTGTAGCCAGGGAAGCCGATTAGCTAGCTGGTTGTAGCCAGCCTAGCGGGCATTTAGTGCCATGAACAGGCTCCCGGGTTGTAGCCAGGGCAGCAGTGTTCGAGCCCCCGGGTTGTAGCCAGGGCGGCGACTTAGCTAGCTGGTTGTAGCCAGCCTAGCGGGCATTTAGTGCCATGATCATGCTCCCGGGTTGTAGCCAGGGCAGCGATGATGAGCCCCCGGGTTGTAGCCAGGGCGGCCGACTAGCTAGCTGGTTGAAGCCAGTGTAGCGGGCATCAAGTGCCACAGCTGAGATTTGGTTGTAGCCGAGTCTCAGGGTCAACGAGTGGTTGTAGCTACTCGGGAAGTACAGGACCAGCAAATACGAAGTAAAAGATGATAAGAACATATATGTTTATGCTTGATTCATTAAGTGGCGAGTTGTTGAAAAGCAACTTGCGGAATGGATAGGGGCGTGAGCCTCTGTCCGACAACAAAAATTTAAGCTCACTAGTGTTTGCAAAGAAAAGAGTTTAATAAGGCAGTCTTTCGCAAATGAAACCCTTAGCTCTTCTTGTCTAACCAACATGGCATCATTCCCGGCTTGCTGAGTACGAAAGTACTCACCTTGTTCATATATATGTATAGTAGGTTTTGGAGAAGAAGACGAAGATCCGACTGCTGCCAAGTTCCTCCAAGACCAGGCCGACTACGAAGACTTCTGAAGGTTTCGAGCCTAGTTCCCAACCGAGCCTGTGGAGTAGTTTTTGTCCAGCTTCCGCCCTGTTCTGCTGTTTCGCTAGTTTACCTGTTGATTATTTTTGCCCATCCCGGGTCTGTCCTGGATGGATCTCCTTGTACATATATGTAAGTACTCTGTTTATGTATTATTGTAACTCTGTTGTATCATTGTTGTGCGTACCCGACTACTGATCCTGGGATCGGGTGCCTTATGCACATGGTGGCCTTCCACCTAGTCGGGAGGCGCCACAGCGGTGGTATCAGAGCAAAAGGTTGGCCCTAGGAACGAAACCCCACCCGTGTAGATATCCTTGAGGATCTTATTTTGAAAACTATACTATTTGCAAAAATCTAGGACTTGTCTGAGTATCTTTCTCTCTGCTTTGAAGAATTTTGGAAAAGTTTCTAAACTCTTGGCTATCTCCCTACCTTGGCTCCTGCGTGGATCTTTGGTTTTAGCCCTTAGGTTCCAGTGCCCCATCTGTCATCTTTTCGTTGAGGTTGGATTCCCGAGTATATTCCTTGTTCTGCTGCTTGAATCCATCTTGCTAATCTTGTTGCTCCTTCATCTGTTCCATCGGTTTGGTTGCCGATATCCTTGCTGAGCCCCTCTCCCTTTGGTTGCCCTTTTCTAGGACCTGATGGCCGAACGTCAGCGCCGTGCCGTTCGTACCCCGGCCCGCTTGGGTTTTGAAGACCAAGGTCCAGTCCGCAACAACCTGCTTACTGCCGCGGAGGAACAAGAAGTGGAGCAGACCCACGATCGGATGTCAGGAAGTGGCCGTGCAGCCGGCCTTGGCACCTTCGACGCTGCAACAGCAAACCCTGGAGGATTGCCTCAACCTCCTCACCTTCCAGCAGACCCCCAGCAGCTTATGGCCATCCAGACCCAGATCTTGCAAGGCATTGCTCAGAATCTGGCCGCAATGCAGCCTCTTCTCCATCAAGCTCCACCAGCACAAGCTCATGGACGCTCCAAGCTCGCCGACTTCATGAGGTCCCGTCCAGCCGAGTTCTCTCAGACTGCTGAGCCAGTAGAGGCTGACGACTGGCTGAAGGATATGGATAGAAAGCTGAGCCTAGTGCAGTGCACACCCACGGAAAAGACCCAGTTTGCTGCACACCAACTACTTGGACCAGCAGCCGATTGGTGGGAGAACTACTGTGCTGCCCATCAAGATGCCGCCAACATCGCCTGGCCCGAGTTTGTTGAAGCCTTCAGAGCCGCACATGTCCCAGAAGGAGTAATAGACATTAAGAGAGAAGAATTCAACAACCTCAAGCAGGGACATTCCAGCATCAGCGAGTACCTGAGCAGGTTCAACCATCTAGCTCGCTATGCACCAGAGGACGTGAACACGGACAAGAAGAAAATCAGAAGGTTTCTGAAAGGGATGAATGTGGCAATGAAGATCCAGCTTATTGCCCATGACTTCCCTACTTTCCAGCACATGGTCAACAGAGCCCTAGTAGTTGAAGACGCGAGGAAGGAGATCGAAGTTTTTCGCAAGCGCAAGGCCTCCCAGATGCAGACTCGTAGTGGTTCGAGTGCCAGGCCCTATCTCCCCAGTCCTTCCCGTCAGTTTGCCCCATCCCAGTTTCAAGAGCGGGTGTTTCGCCCATCTGTTTCTCGCCCGGCTTCTTCTGTTCAGTCCCGACCCCTCAGTGCAAGTACCGGTGCAAGTCGCCCTATCCCAGCCGGCCTTCAGCAGAGGAGTATCCCGAGTGCCCCAGGAAGCCGATGCTACAACTGCAACGAGTTGGGTCACTTCGCCCGACACTGTCCCCAGAAACAAGACTCTGCAGCCTCCGGACGCCCCAACGCCAGCGCTTCAAGAGCCCCTGTGTTCAGTCGAGGACAGCCGACTACACATGCTAATGGATCTGCCTCCCGTGCCCCTCCGACCTTTGGACGTGGCCGAGTCAATCATATCCAGTCAGAGACAGCCCGAGAAGCTTCAGATGTGGTAATGGGTACGTTTCTTGTCAACTCCGTACCTGCAGTTGTTCTGTTTGATTCTGGAGCATCGCATTCCTTTATTTCTCAATCTTTTGTGGATAAGTATGGTTGGGATGTTCAAGGTCTTAGGATACCTATGGTCATACACTCCCCTGGTAAGGAGTTTAGGTCAGACCAATCTTGCCCTGGAGTCACCTTGGTAATTAAAGGAGTTAGTTTCTCAGCCAACCCCATTGTCCTGGAATCGCAAGGCTTGGATTTGATTCTAGGCATGGACTGGTTAGCTAAGCACAAAGGCCGAATAGACTGTGCAACCAGCACCATAACCCTGCAGTGCCCTTTTGGACAAGAAGTAAAGTTTGCCTCCCTTGGAAACCCCAAGAACCGACCCCTCCTGAGCTCAGTGCAAGTAGTCCCTTTGGAAGGAGTGCCGGTGATCAATGAGTACCCTGATGTCTTCCCAGACAGTCTACCCGGAATGCCCCCTGATAGAGAGATTGAATTCTCTATAGAGTTGCTACCCGGCACAGCACCCATATCCAAGAGACCCTATAGAATGGCGGCTAATGAGTTAGCCGAAGTGAAAGAGCAGATAGAAGAACTTGAGAGCCTAGGTTTTGTGCGACCTAGCACATCACCTTGGGGAGCTCCAGTGCTCCTAGTGGAAAAGAAGGATAAGACCAAGAGGATGTGCGTTGATTATCACGCACTGAATGGAGTAACCATCAAGAATAAGTATCCTCTACCAAGGATTGACGACCTGTTCGACCAGCTGCAAGGAGCTAAAGTTTTCTCTAAGGTTGACTTGAGATCAGGATACCACCAATTGAAGATCAGATCTGAAGATATACCCAAGACAGCTTTCTTGACCCGATATGGATTATATGAGTATACAGTGATGTCCTTCGGACTCACTAATGCCCCAGCTTTCTTCATGAGTCTTATGAATAAGGTATTCATGGAATATCTCGACAAGTTTGTCGTGGTATTTATGGATGATATCCTAATCTTCTCCAAGGACGAGCAGGAACATGTTGGACATTTGAGAATGGTTCTAGGAAAGTTAAGAGAGCACCAGTTGTTTGCCAAGTACTCGAAGTGTGAGTTTTGGCTAGACCGAGTTGCTTTTCTCGGGCATGTGGTCACTGCCCAAGGAGTAGAAGTGGACCCGGGGAAAGTGAGAGACGTGCTTTCTTGGAAATCCCGACTCGGTCACGGAAGTGAGAAGTTTCCTAGGTTTGGCTGGTTATTATCGGAGATTCATTGAAGGATTTTCAAGGATTGCCAAACCCATGACAGAATTGCTAAAAAAGGAAAAGAAGTTTGAATGGAGTGACGCCTGTGAGAAAAGTTTCATGGAGTTAAGGAAAAGGCTGACTACCCCACCTGTGTTGATCCTTCCGGATATCAGGAAAGACTTTGAGGTATACTGTGATGCATCCCGACTAGGCATAGGCTGTGTGCTTATGCAGGAAGGAAGAGTGGTTGCGTATGCCTCAAGACAGTTAAGACCCCATGAGCTGAATTACCCGACCCATGACCTAGAGTTGTCAGCAGTAGTGCATGCCTTGAAGATATGGCGACATTACCTAGTCGGAAATCGGTGTGAAGTATACACTGACCATAAAAGCCTGAAGTATATCTTCACTCAGACGGAGCTTAATCTCAGACAAAGAAGATGGCTTGAGTTGATTAAGGATTACGACCTTGGAATACATTACCACCCTGGCAAGGCAAATGTTGTTGCCGATGCCCTCAGTCGGAAAGTCCATTGTAATGCCATCTTGACCCCGCCCCTTCAACCCGAGCTAAGTCGAGAGCTGGAAAAGCTAAGGATAAATATGGTCAAGCCAAGAACGCTGGCGACTTTGCTGATTCAGCCTACCTTGGAGGACCGGATCAGAGAAGCTCAAAAAGTAGATGAAAAGATTGTATCTCTAAAGGAAAGCATGACCCAGGGAAAAGCCCCCGAGTTCTCCATCGACAGCAAAGGAACTATTTGGTTTGGGAAACGCATTTGCGTGCCCGACAGAAAGGAAATCCGAGACTTGATCTTGAGAGAAGCCCATGAGTCCGCTTATTCCATCCACCCAGGAAGTACCAAGATGTATAAGGATATTAAGGATCATTACTGGTGGCCTGGAATGAAGCGAGATATTGCCGAGTATGTCGCAGTTTGTGACATTTGCCAAAGGGTTAAAGCAGAGCATCAGAAGCCAGCAGGATTGCTTCAGCCCTTAAGGATACCCGAGTGGAAATGGGAAGAAATAGGAATGGATTTCATCGTTGGATTACCTAAGACCCCGGCAGGACATGATTCCATCTGGGTAATAGTGGATCGACTGACCAAGGTCGCCCACTTTATCCCCGTCAAGACAACCTACCCGGCCAAGAAGCTAGCCGAGCTGTATCTGACCAAGGTTATCTGCCAACATTGGAGTCCCAAAGAAGATAGTGTCTGACCCGAGGAGCTCAGTTCACCTCCCACTTTTGGCAAAAGTTGCATGAGGCAATGGGCACTAACCTGAAATTTCAGTACCGCATATCACCCCCAGACGGATGGACAAACCGAGAGAGTCAACCAGATCGTGGAAGATATGCTAAGAGCATGTGCCTTGGATTTTGAAGGAACCGGGATCTCTGTCTGCCTTATGCCGAGTTTCTCCTACAATAACAGCTATCAGCCAGTATCCAGATGGCCCCAATGAAGCTCTATATGGACGCAAGTTGTAGAACCCCACTCTGTTGGACAGACGTAGGAGAAAAGATGGTTTTGGACCAGACATTTTGAAAGAGGCAGAAGAGCGAGTTAAGGTTATCCGAGAGCGCTTGAAGACAGCAAAACGCAGAAGAACTATGGCGGATAATCGGAGACGAGAGCTCGAGTTTCGGATAGGAGACCATGTGTATCTCCGAGTATCACCCACGAAGGAACAAAGAGATTTGGAATGATGAAAGCTAGCCGCCTCGCTATACTCGGGACCTACCCTATGTCGACAGACGCGGAGTAGTGGTATCAACTGTTACCCGAAGAACTCTCTGACGTCCACGACGTGTCATGTGTCCCAGTTGAGAAATGTTCTCGCATCCAAAGAGCAAGTTCCGTTGAAAAGATCGACGTACAACGCAACCTCACCTACAAGGAACGACCTACCTTCGGATTTTGGACGACAAGGACAGCACGTACCAGACGAAAGACAATCAGATTCTGCAAGTGCAATGGAGTAACCATTCGAGGATGAAGCATACATGGAACGAGAAGATGCTCAAGCTGAACCGGGCTCTCGCCGAGAGTAACGGAATCTCGGGACGATGTTCTGTTAAGTGGGGGAGGGTTTTACGCACGACCCTTTCCTTTTCCGGCTAGTCTTCGTTTTCCCGAGCTCCCCCTCCATCCTTGTCAGCTGTGCCCAGTTCCTCTGCTGCCACGACTACCTTCTCCTTGAGCCGGTAGATTGCTACTCAAGTCTTGCATCCTGCCCTTTCCTTTTCTTACCGGACCTCCTTGCTGCCGAGGTAAGCACTGTGAGTGGCGACTACCTTGTTGAGACCGGTTGTTCCCTTGTCACCCCGAGTTGCACCCGCGTTGGACGTCCGACTACCGAAGTGTGGAGAAGAACCAGTCTGTCACCTAGGCCCTAGCAGCCGCTTGGACCGATGGACAATAACCCGTGGCATCGCTTGGACCAGTGTGTCAGTCCGAAGCGTGCCGGTCGTGAGATTTCTCCAACCTGTCTAGCCTTGACCTTAATTGTCTCGTCGCAGCTACAGTGCCTGCAAACCCTCTCCAGTTGGACCCCAAAGTCACTTCTCATACCCTGGTCACTGTTCATCTTGACTTCCTTGCTACCACCCGTTGCCCAGCTCCACCGTGCCTCACCTTGCACGTCGCTAGTTATATGGCCAACCGTGCCCCCTTCTTCCTTTGTTTTTGCAAACCGGCCAGCTCCAGCTCTGCTGAGTTCTTGTTCTCCTTCAAGTTTGGAGCTCTGTCGCCCGTGATTGCAACCTGGTTCAGCCGACTGCCACCTACCTGCAGCCGACTATCTTGATCTTTTTTCTTGTGTTTTGCTTTGCTGGCTTAATCAGTGGTTCCTTTCAGCTCTTGTTCAGAGCCTGAACGGTGGACGATCACAGAGCCGCCTTCGCCGAAGAAACCCCTCTTCTGAAAAGGCAGCCCTTGTCATATTGTCCCATAATATGCAAAACATGTTGCTTGGAAATATCTGCATGCTTATTACACCTTTTTAAACTGTTTGGCCTCGGTTTGCAAGCGCAACCGATGGACCTACCCAGTAGTAGCACTATTTGGATAGGATGCTTGTTATATTTCTCCCTTGAGAGCCCCCACAAATGGCGCTTAGCATCTTATCTGAGATACGATGCCGAGTAGAATGCTAGCTTCTGCAACGTTGTTTGTCGTTGGGGAAAAACATTGGGTTTACCAAACTGATTGAAAACCCGTACTCCGGTGATCGGCGTTTTTGTGAAACAATAAACCGGTGAGATCTTGATATACAGAGACAGTGCCTGTGTGCTTTGGCTATGGTTATCATTAAGGACCGTTTCCTTTGGGAATTCCATCCGAGCATCTTACAGTGGCGTACCAGACGGGTATTATGGATGCCTGCCGAGAAACTGTAGTTTAGGGAAGTTCAGTGCCGACCCTGAATCCTGTGTGGATCTTTCGGCTGGCATTGGATGGACTCTAGACTGCTGTTTGGAAATGGCCTTTGTCACGAATTTCTGGTACAGCCCATACTCGTGTAATTTTCGGACGTGTCGGATGGTTTTAAAGCGCACACCCTCTGCAGGTTTAGCCAGAACTGTGTCGAACGCGTGCCCACGGTTAAGGGCGATTGCAAGGTGATTCC